>CAWUHX010000106.1:851185-891185 GCA_963922205.1 Romanomermis culicivorax | reverse complement strand
AAAATTAGTCTCAACATAAGCTTTCTTCACAGGGATTAAGTAAATTTGTGTTCGTGTTCTAATTCTTCATCGATTTTTGACGGATTCGATCAAAAACTGATAAATTTTTCAATTCAAAAAAATTGCATGAGAATCAATTTCTACAAAATTTGGTCGTAGACAGTGTGAGCAGATCATAGAAGCATCACGAAATTTCGAGTTACACTTAAGTTCCCAGGTGGAAAGAGAGTGAAGATTGGAAAATAGAGCTTACTATAGATTTGAATAAATAGATAAACAGTTCCTACAGAGCGCTGGCTCTTTAGAAAATTTTGTGTTACCTGTATCTGTCATCAACATAAGCCATAGTTGATACACATTGAGCGTGATTCCTGGAAAAACTGACTACAAATTGTTCTCTTGGAAATTTGAAAATCCGAGGAGTGCTTGTCACGGCAGTAAATAGTAAAACATTACCTCAACCGCATTCTACATGCCTAGATAGCAATGCGGACAGAAAAGAGAATTATGCAACAAAAAGAATGATCATAGTCCCCGATAGGATGGCATTGGGATAAACTTGTATTCGTAGGATGCTAAGAAAATTCTTTAAAGCATTTGGCCAAAAGCAAAAAAAATTGATTCAATTTTATGTTTTAAAAAATCGTTGAATCTATGTGCGTCATCCAGCCTAATTTGCGTGATGGGCCAAAAAAGATTTCTAGATTTTTTCTCACTTGAAAACGTTATTCTTGCGCCTTTTTTTCTTCTTCTTCCTATTCTTCTTCCGCTTCGTCTCATTTCTCCGACCAACAAAGACTTCTTGATCGTCAGACAAAAACATTGTAACTGCACGTCTCAATATAATCCTAAGTTGATTTCCCATAGGTAATATTATTGCTTTTTTACCCGTCTATAAAATTGTATTGTTGATATTTGACAAGATTTTGAAGAAACTATTTTCGCGCGTATTTCCGCCGCTGTTTTCTGATTTTTCCCTAAAAAAAAGATTTTTCAGCTTGTTTTCTAGTCAGAATATAATAAAAATTACGGATGTCACGGAAACAGAAACATAAACAGTAACAGAAACAGAAACAGAAACAAAGACAAAGACAAAGACAAAGACAAAGACAAATACAAAGACAAAGACAAAGACAAAGACAAAGACAACGACAAAGACAAAGACAAAGACAACGACAAAGACAAAGACAACGACAGAGATAGAGACAGAGACAAAAACAGAAACTTTCACGTATGCACGTGAGAGTTTAAAGAGTTTTGATTCTCAACAAATTATTGTTTGACGCCCTGATTGGGTTTGTGGAGAAGGCGAGGATGAAAAAGTATAAAGTCACTTCGTTTATGTTTACAAAATATATATGTAAAAATATCAAAATAACAAAAAATCAAGTTACTTTTTGCCCAAAAAATTTTTTTCTCTTCTTCCACTCGTGCATGTATGAACTTGCTAAACTTTTCGAATCCGCTTCCTTTACTTCCTCATGATTCTAATTGCTAAAATTTAGTGATGAAAAGAATTTAATGAAACAGCATATCCATAATAACGCCGAATGCTCGTAAAATCATCAAAAGCCAATTAATCATTCCAAAAATAAAACGTCAGATTGATTTCAAAAGCGAGAACGAAAAAACTGGATTTTTCAATCAACCCCCCCCCCCCAATTGTGTGCTCGGGATGAGCACAATAATTGTTTGAAGGAGTAAAAGTTCGAAAACATTCTTTTAAGCTTAATTCGTATAAAGCTTCTTTCAAAACCAAATTTTTAACATGATAAAAACGGGAAGAGGTTGTTGGGGAAACATTGGTTAAACTTGAAAAACAGCTGCCCTAGAAAAAATAAATAAAATATGATGGAAAATTTTATGATAAATCTAATCAGCAAGCAAATTTCAAACACATGTGACTTGTCTCTGATTCAGAAACATTTCAGCAAGTTCAAATTTTCACATGTTTATCGCAACGCAAATCACTTATATTGTGTAACTTTAATTTTCACTTGATGTAACTGCTGTTGCCACAAGTTCACGGGGAGGATGATAGTCTATTCATCTTCAAATGAGCGTGAGAAATCAAAATAATGCGTAGAAATCGATGAACAGACAATAAACCTGCATCGTAGGCCGAAGTTATTTTTTCTCAATTTGTTCGCCCAACTGCGACAGCCAACTCGAAAAAAGGTGTCCGTAAAGGAAGATTGTGAGGCGTTTTTCCGACCATGTCGTTTCTCCGACCGTCTCGATTCTTCGAACATGTCGGTTGTTCGACTGTGTCACTTCTCCGACCAATGCGAAAATACTAAGTGACTTAGTATTTTCGCATTGGTCGGAGAAGTGACACAGTCGAACAACCTTAATACTGAGCTGCAGCTTAAGCTGTAGCTTAACTCTATATGTTATACCATTGCCGTTAAGGTGCAGCTCAGCTGCAGCTTAACTTTCCCGATATGTTTTGTGTGTACGAGTTAAGCTACAGCTGAGCTGCAGCTTAACGGCAATGGTATAACATATAAAGTTAAGCTACAGCTTAAGCTGCAGCTCAGCTGGAGCTTAAGTCTCTTTGATGAAACCGGCCCCTGGAAACTTGTGAGCATACTCAACTCAACTTCAACAATTTTCCGAGTGGAAAATGCTTCAGAAAAATCTTCATGTAAATAATTTTGAAGACCATAATAATTTTGGAAAATTTTCAATTTTAACCATTAAAAAACAGATTCTACAAAGCTTACCATTGCAGTTCGAAAAATGTTGCTATACAATCATGACTGCCAAGGAATTTGTTCACAGAAGTCAATATTCGATATGTGTGCATGCAATCACACTGTACTTTCCTCGTAGGCGTCTCCGACGACTCGATTTAATTCTGAAAAAACGAATTACTCCACTCTTTTTTGTCATTTATTCGGCTTTATTGGGCCTGCACCTCGAGCGGTGGCCGCATTCCAAGATAACCAAGACCACGAATGCTCTTTGTGCATCCTTCCTGAAAACTTGCTAAAGAATCGCAGTAACACAGTTAGTAGACAAACCAAAGAAGTCCCTTTTCAATTAAGGCCCTGCTATACCGGATGAAATATTTTTAAACCGGCGCCGGTTGTAATTTTTGCTGCTATACTTCATCCGGTGCCGGCCGTGAGATACCTGGTGCAAACCTACGAAAAACACCAAGAGGCATTTTTCGCACCATAATTCATATGTTATAACATATGCGCCGGCTAGCGCCGGTTCACAAATTTCGATTGAATCGAAATTGACAACCGGCGCCGGCCGTCATCAAAAAGACGGAGTATAACAGCTCGAAACCGGCGCCGGTATGAGCTGCTATACTTCTAACAGTGCCGGCCGGCGCCGACCGGCGAAGTATAGCAGGGCCTTAAAGGCGTTTAGAAGAATGAACGCGTTTCTCAAGCATTTCGTGTAAGCTCAGTATTCTAGGGAAATCTCTGAAAACGGTTGCAGGTACAATTCACGGGTTTAAATCGCAAAAACTTGCTGCAGCCAACACTGTATAGGCTTTGCTTAGTTTGAAAATATGCGACATTCGAAACTATGCGTTCCTTCAACAATTTTTTGAAAATTTTTCCCCAAGTATTGTGAAGTAGGCCATAGTTTTTACTGTGTCAACATCTGATTTGTAAATACGGGTACCGAGACATTAGAGCGCGGGACAATGAAGCGCGGACATTAGGGCGCGGATATTAGAGCGCAGAGACATTAGAGCGCAGGGACATTAGAGCGCAGGACTATAGAGCGCGGGACAATAGAGCGCTAGGATAATAGAGCACAAGGACAATAGAGCTCAGGACAATAGACCGCGGACATTAGAGCGTGGACATTAGAGCGCGGACATTAGAGCGCGGACATTAGAGCGTAGGACAATAAAGCGCAGGGACAATAGAGCGCAGGACAATAGAGCGCAGGGACAATAGAGCGCGGACATTAGAGCGCAGGACAATGCAGTGGCGGATGCAGGGAGTAGGGGCGACTGCGCCTGGTATCTCATGTTCCAAAAATAAAACTTTTCAAAATAATTTTTAAACACAAATTATTAGAAATCTGCAAAACTTAATCAAATACTGCAGCCAAAATTTACTATTTTCCAATTTTTTCTGTTTTCTTCTTTAATCTATTATCTATTTTCTCGCTAGTTGCCCATTGTTTCGTTTTTTGAAAAGATTTAAAGAAAAAATAAGAAAAAAATATATCAATGCATTTAATTTAACAAAAGTATGAAAATTGTAAAAAAAAATTTCCGCATCTCCCACGAAACAAATTCCTGCGTCGGTCACTGGGACAATAGAGCGCAGGACAATAACGCATAGGCGCAATAGAGCACAAGGACATTAGAGCGCAGGATGATAGAGCACAGAAAAATCAGATCAGAGCAAAATAAAAAAACTGAAAATGAAACATTTTGAAAAGTAGCTACATTTCAGCTCAAAAATGCTTTCTTCAATTTTTTTCGTGTATCTAAAGAAGTTCAGATCAAAGCATTTTTCTACCATGCAGAATTTTTCCCCATTTTTTGTTCTTTTTCTTTCCTTTTTCTTCTTTCACTTTTCTTAATTTTTCCTGTCCCCTATTTTTTATTTTATTTTTCTTTCTTTATTTATCTTTTTTCTCTTTGCATTCATTTTCTCGTGTTTTTCTCTTTCCTTCTTTATATCTCATTGTTTGTCTACTTTCTCATTACTCATACTTTTTTGCGTTTTTTTATTCAGTCGCTCACATGTAATTTACCTCTAATCCATAATCGCACACATATTTTTATTGATTTATTGCTTGCAAACCTTTGAACCTTTGAATAAAATTGTGTCATTTTGTTATTTTCGAATTCATCTTGGATTTCTAACTTGCATTCAGAATCACACGGAGTTTTTCGTCAGCTTTTGAAAACTTTGTCCACTTCTGAAATAAAGCTGCTTGCATAGTACTCTTTTTTCATGTTCAAAAACAATTTTTAAATTCGCGTTCATTCAGACCAAGGAACGTTGGTCAATTTTTTTCGAACCAACAGATGCGCTCAAATGTCCCCGCGCTCTATTGTCTGCCCCCTATTGTCCTGCGCTCTAATGTCCTTGCGCTCTACTGTCCTGTGCTCTAATGTCCCTGCGCTCTATTGTCCTACGCTCTAATGTCCCTGCGCTCTATTGTCCTGCGCTCTTTGTCCCTGCGCTCTATTGTCCTGCACTCTATTGTCCTGCGCTCTAATGTCCGCGCTCTAATGTCCGCGCTCTATTGTCCTGCGCTAATGTCCCTGCGCTCTATTGTCCTGCGCTCTAATGTCCCCGCGCTCTATTGTCCTGCGCTCTGATGTACCTGCGCTCTATTGTCCTACACTCTAATGTCTCTGCGCTCTAATGTCCGCGCTCTAATGTTCGCGCTCTATTGTCCTGCACTCTAATGTCCAGTCACGGTAAACACGACAATTTCAAATTTATCTGATCGTTTTCGCACATAAATTCTGATTCGATGTCGGGCTTCATAATTTGCGCTCAAAATTATGAATACATTCACGATATTTTATATTCAAAGAATGTATTTCTCTATTCCAATCATAAGAACGTATTTTTACCTCAGTTTTCTGTTTTCCTCCAAAATTTCGAAATCAAATAAACCGAAAGTAAATACTTTTTTGTCGTTTTCAACGAAACTCTGTATCATCGAATCTTTTTTTCTGATTCACTGTTTGACAGATAATGAATGAAAAATTCTACAAAAACATTTTTATGAAAACTGTTTCAAGAACACTGCTCGTTTTTGACATTTAAGTTTTACAAGCATCGCATAAAACACATCATAGTTGCTACACCCTATTATTTTTGTTTCGGATTGATAAGGCCATGTTTAATTTTTTTATCAATCTTTTGATAACATGTTTTAACTTTTCCATTGAGAAGAAAAATATTCTGACTCTGTGAGTGTGCAATGTCGAAATTTTTGTTTCTGGCCTATTTTGGTTTTGCGGCGTCTATTTACTTCTGTCAAGGCGCCGTAAAAACGACGAAAGCGAAAATTAACTGCGAATTCGAAGATGAAAAATTCAGCACCGCCGGCTGCCCGTTTAAATTCTACGTCAGCGAATTGCCCGAAGGCCCTTGCGCCTTAGACAGGGAATGGTGCCTGTCTTTGGTCTACGATAATGTTACAGTAACCAGCGGCGATAAAACTTGCAAGTGATGATACATACAGAAAGGTTGCAGCTTTTCACCATGCCGAACCAACTACGCATCTCAAAACTTAATAACTATTCATTCATAGCTTAGTGATTCAAAAAATGTCTGGCCAAAAAAAATTTAGTCTACTCCATTCATTTTGAAACAACCGACACAGTAACTATTATGAATGAAGCTTCTTCGATTCTTCGATTCATTCGATGCCAAAATTACTGTGGTATCACAGAATGTTGTCTGAATACGAAACTCGTGGTAAATTAGGTAAAATCAATGTGTCTTTGATTGTTCGAATGAACCATTATTTGATGGATGTCAGAAGCCGCAAATCAGTTACGTAAAGTACATTCTGATTTGACGATGGAATTTTTCAACCTGTACCGTTGCAAGTAAGATTTCGCAACTTCAGAAAATATTTAAAATTTATCAACTCAGAGAGTACTATTTCAAATTTACGAATCATGATAAGCAAACGGAGATGTAAGTAATGATGTTCGCCGTATTGATTTTTGGTAATCGGAAAGAAGTTATGCAAACGCTGACATTGAGCAGATGCGAACAAAGTCTGGAATCACTCCATTCATTTTGAAACAATCGATACAGCGATGTCGCAGTCAAACTTTTATTTAAAATTATGGAAGGCGCCTTGACGATCACTCTTTTCAACCATTTCAAGATAATCAAAATTGGATTCCTGACTTGTAGCAAGGCTGCGTTTTTCGAAACTTTCATTGCCGCATTGATCATTTCAAAATGAGTGTAGTATCAAATTGGTAGTCCTAAAAAGGACATTACGTTAGTAGCATGGAGACTGAACTGCATGATTCTCGAGAAATCTTCTATGAAAATCTAGAAAAATCTTGTATAGCAATGGCTAATTTTTACGGTCTAAGTTTTTTCTGCATAGATTTCAGATAAGTCAACTATCATGTCGGCATCATATTTGTGGTATGGTCCGGTGTAGTTTGGGTCCATGTATGAAGATCAAATTTTCATTCGATGGCTGAGTTATACCCAAATTAATTCTACATCGGAATATTCAAATTCAGTAGTTATATTTAATTTTATGGATGCAATTTTTTGACTGGTAATTCAATAGTCGAGTTGAACTAGTGTGACATCTAAGATCCTTAGAAACTCATTGCAAGATCGCTAGATTTTTATTTGTTTTCTCAGATTTTTTCTCGTTTATGTTGCAGGAGCTCCAAACGAGGGTCGGTAGGCAAATGCGATTCGTGGGGTTTATGTAAACGTTTGATGAGCCGAAAATCGGAGCAACCACAGCGAGGTTGTTTTGTCAAAAGGGATTTCTCTTACAAAAACCCTGATAGCAGCCGCGTTTTCAAAGTCCCCGAACTGAAAATCTATTGCTGCAAAACGGGCGACAGATGCAACAAAGTGAGCCGCCACGGGCCTATGTCATGCGAACCATTGTCCGAACCCTGGCCTCCGGCTCAGGCCTGAAAATGAGATTTTTCTGTTTTTCCTATGATTTAATGTGTCTTTGCTAGTAAAATTTGACATCGGTTTTGTGATAATGTACCGTTAGCATGCATATGTCACATATTGCGCCATCCATGTCACATTTTACGGCATGTCACGTGTATGACATGTGGATTTGGGAGAGCTGGGGAGGTTTGGGTATCTCATCAGGTAATACCGTGTTTTAGACGTCACATTGATGGTGAACCATATCAGATTGATCCTATTACAGTGAGTAATAGGCTGTGACTCCTGATAGATACTGGCATTTTCCCCAGGCTTCTCTTGGTTGGTGTTGGGGCCTAACCTGGCAAATGGTGGCTATAGAGAGGTCTATAGTTGGTTCTCTTGTGTTGTCCTTGGGGTCTTGCTGTAGGGTAATGGACAACACTGCCAGGCTAGGTGCGACAATCCCCGAGTCCTACTCAGTGAGAGTGGGGACAGGGTCACCCGTAAAATGACCTAATTTGTGGGACCCGATTATGAACCAGACAGCCCCTTCTAGCCCGAACCCGAGAGGTGGAGGCCCTACTTATCTGTGGAAACCTTGGGAAACCGACTTAGGAAGGATTTCCCAACAAATACCCCACAAATAACAATAATCCCCTGAGAAGACTCACCTAGTCCTGTTTCTCAAGCGATTCCACGAAACGGGCGGCAAGTCCCTGGATACTTTCGGTCTTCTGGCACTGGGGGGGGCGGGGATGCGATCCACAAACGTCCTAGCGGCGAGCGACGGCGAGCGGGAGGCGATTCTCCAACGTTTTCTTCACGAACTGGGGGGCGGTCGGACACCTGGCACTGATGGGCAGCGGGTACTGTAGACGGTAAGCGGCGGACGCAGTGAACAAGGGTAAATTTATGCAAATTTATTGATAATAAGGCGGCGGACGCGCAGGTGTATAATAAAATATGCAAATTTGACGAAAGGCGGCGGACGCGGAGTTACAACCGGACGAAAGCTTGGTGAACCCAAGAATGAGCAAAAGAGCCAAAAACTAAAGAAACATGTCCTTTTAAGGACATGTTTGGCTACAGCTGCAGCTTGGGCGGAGTTTCTCGGCGTCCAAGCTAACTTCTGCAGCTAGACGCGATGCAGAAGATGCCTATGAGCACATAGACATTTTTCGTTCACATGCGTTTAGCACTGAGGCCGACTGCAGTGCCTATGCTAAGCATATGAACGTCTTTAGCTAAACTTCTTAGCTAGTCGTTTTTGCGTAACAAAAACGACGCTAATTTTTGATGATAAGAGGTGCATGGAGCGCACCAAAAATAGCCATGTGCTCGTGGAGCACCGCGTTCATAAAGAAATAAGAATTACAACAAAACGAAACATAGAAATGCATGAAAGATAAAAACGAACACAAAATGCATGTGTAAAAATGAAATAAACAAAAGCATGAATAAGTAATAAACGAAACATGAAAAAATAACAAAATGTCGGCATGATCGGAATCACATGACGTTGGGGAATTGAGCGGCACGTGACACGGCGGTCCTTCGAAAAAGGGCCTCCTCGTCCTTGTGGTGGTTAGTGGTGAGGTTTATGCGGCGTGTCTGTGATCGTAGGTCGTTCCAAGGTGTGACGGCAGGTGGTCGAATAGGTCCGTTGGGTTGTTGGCCGATGGAGCCTCCTTTGATCGTAATTCGTTCGACAGTATGGTAACTGGAAATTGTTGATGCGTGACGTTGCAGACATTGAATATCCTGTGCGAGAGTCTAGAACACAGAAAAGAAAAATTTTCAGGGCAAGATGTGGGCTATCGCAGAGGATGCGCCCAGTGAGGTACAGATTATCGGGTTATCGCAGAGGATGCACCCAGTGAGATGTAAGATATCGGGTTATCGCAGAGGATGCACCCAGTGAGATTTAAGATATCGGGTTATCGCAGGGGATGCACCCAGTGAAGTGTAAGATATCGGGTTATCGCAGGGGATGCACCCAGTGAAGTGTAGGCTATCGCGTGAGGATGCGCCTAAGATGTGATGCTTTGGTTGCTGAACATTCTCTTCTATCCACTAAAATCCAGCATGAATAAGAATGGATACTTCGTGAGGGGCATGGCGGTCCTTCGAAAAAGGACGTCCTCGTCCGTAAGCGGGGACTGTGAAGAGAATGCATCTTGAACTAAGGGTCGGGGACCTCTGCATCAAGATGTGGGTCAATCAAATTCGGTGTAAAGTCCTGGCTTATTGAAGGATACAATAAGGGTGCCGAATCCGTTGCCTGTGAAGTGGGAGGTGTATCCTCTGCTTCACTCGGTGGTTCAGGGGACATGTAAAGTCAAAGCTGGTTGACATGTACAGTGTCTTCCTGATCCGTCTCGAGACGAAGTGTGACATTGGGATATGCCACACTTGTTACAAGGTAGGGCCCATCGTAGATGGGCAGCAATTTAGGAGTGAGTCCACGTTTGCTGGAGGTGCGCAGTTTAAGCACCTGATCACCTACTTTGTACGAGACATCATGTGCCTTCCGGTCGTAAGACTGTGCATATGCCTCCTGTGCTTTCTCAATCTGACTCTGGATTAAGGTTAACGCATTCGTGAAATGACGTTTGACCTCCATATAATATGAGGAAACATTAATGATATGGGCCGGAGGGTTGAATGAGAGCGCGGCATCAACAGGGAGCATGGGTGTGCAACCGTACATGAGTTCAAAGGGCGAGTACCCTGTTGACTCATTCATGCTGATATTGACGGCAAACACAGCGTATGGTAGGTGTTCATCCCAATCGGTATGTCCTTGATGAACATACATACGTAGCCGTGTGGCTAGCGTCTGATTAGCTCTTTCCACCTCGCCGTTGGTCATCGGATGATAGGCGGTAGAGTGGATCTTCTTCGTTGCGCAGATCGCAGTGATCTCAGTCATCAGTTTTGATGTGAAATCAGTGCCACAATCTGACTGAAGAATCTGCTGTGCCCCGTGCCGGCAGACAATTTGCGTTACAAACAGCCGGGCTATGGTGGACGCAGTGATGTCCGGAGTAGCAAAAGCCTCGACCCATTTCGTAAAGTAGTCGATGAAGACTACGATGAATAGGTTGCCAGCTTCGCTAGTGGTCATTGGTCCCATACAGTCGACACCTACCCGATGAAACGGTCCCGTGATGGTGATAGGTTTCAGGGTCACAGTGGTTTTCTGTCGGGCGGGCTTATTCCGTTGGCAAAGATCACACCGCTGACAGAAGGACCTGACATCCCGACTGAGGGAAGGCCAGTGGTATCTGCGAGCAATGAGCCGCACAGTACGTTTAGCACCAAAGTGTCCAGCTAAGATGTCATCATGATGAGCCCGGATAATGGTAGTAACCATGGATCTGGGTATGACAATCTTATTGGACTCGCCTGTCCATTTCTGAAGAACGTTATCCAACAGATGGTAGCCTCGCACATCATTCTGGTCGCCCAGAGGCTTAAGAGAGCGAATGATGTCGGCTAACTCCAGATCCTCCAGCTGAGCAGCGAAAAGGTCGGGGTGCTGCGCACCAACCGATATCTCGGCATAAGACTCTGATCGTACCGGGCGCTCCGCGCCAACAGTGATCGGTGCTGAATTACTTGAACGCGCCAGGTGCTGCACACCATCGGTCAAGGTCCTTGATCTCGCCAGGTGCTGCGCACCATCGGTGATCATCATAACATGCCCCTCAGGTCTGTAGAGGGGAGTATCATCAATACTCTGACTGGTGAGGGAGTTAGGATCCGGCAGGCGTGATAATGCATCAGCATTACCATTAGACTGACCTTTTCGCGGCCGAATTGTCAGTTTGAATTCGGCGAGCGCGAGTCCCCACCGAGCGATCTGAGCAGAGGGGTTAGGCTTCTCCAACACTGCTTTGACCGTGGTATGGTCAGTCTGAACGACCACCTCGTGCTGGAAGAGGTATGGTCGAAAGTGCTTGACGAAATGGACAACAGCGAGAGTTTCCAGTTCTGTAATGGAGTAGTTTTTCTCGGCCGCTGTTAACCCTCGGCTGGCGTACGCGACAGGATGGTCGTATCCATGTTCGTCTAACTGGCTGAGAACCGCTCCTATCCCCGAAATACTTGCATCAGTTTGAAGGATAAAGGATTTCGAGAAGTCCGGATGGCGCAGGATAGGAGGGTTGGTCAGCAGGCGGCGGAGTTCATCGAACGCCTCCTGCTGAGGTTTTGACCACTGGAAAGTAGTTTCCTTCCGTAAGAGCTTGGTTAGTGGCTCGCTGAGCCAGGCACAACCAGGGATGAAACGCCTGTAATAAGACACGAGGCCTAGGAAGGACTTGATGTCTTTGGCGTTTTGTGGAATGGGTAGGTTTTGGATGGTGGCCAGCTTGGCTTGGTCAGGTTCTAGGCCGCTCTGTGAGATGCGATAGCCTAGGTACTCTACCTCTGAGTGCGAGAATTTGCACTTGCTCAGTCTGAGCTTCATTCCACCCCGGCGAAGACGGGCGAACACATCTGCCAGGCGCTCAAGCATTTGGGTGTGAGAGTTCCCGAACACCAAAATGTCGTTGAGATAGGTCAGAACCGTGCGCCATTGGATTCCAGTAAGGAGGAGGTCCATAAGGCGTTGAAATGTCCCTGGGGCGTTGCACAAACCGAAAGGCAAATAATTGAATTCGTAAAGTCCAATAGGCGTATTAAATGCCGTCTTTTCCTTATCCGCCTCGGCAATCGGGATTGACCAATAAGCGTTAGCCTGGTCAAGGGTAGTGAAATACTTCATACCCTTGAGTGTGTCGAGAATGTCATCTATCCGTGGGAGAGGGTAGACATCCTTCTTCGTGACCTCGTTAAGACCACGAAAGTCAACACACATACGGTGAGAACCGTTTTTCTTGCGCACCAGTACAGTATTAGTAGCCCACGTCGACGTGCTCGGCCGAATAATACCTTTCTCCTGGAGCGCCTTGACCTCCTGCATGATGAGATCCTTTTCCTTAGGTGAGGACCGGTAAGGGAAACGGCGGACTGGGCGGGCATCGCCCATGCTGATTTCGTGCTGGATGAGATCAGTGGAACCTGTGTCCTTTTCATCAAGAGCATAAAGGTAGGTGTATGCAACCAGCAGGTCGAGTAAGGCTGCCCGGTCCCGAGGGGAGATGTCCGGTGAGATTACAGCATTGGCCTCGACCCACTGACGATCGAGGACGGTGTGTACGTTCATATAGATTGGTGGAACAGGTACAGTGAATCGTGTCAGGGAGCGAGGCTCCAGAATTACCAAGTCCTTCAGGGGCAAGGCGCCGCGGGCAGAAGGTGGGCTGTGGATGAGACCGTCACAGGGGATTCGACTTTCCCTGAACTGGAGGAAGGATTTCTCCCAGTTCAAGCTGACACAATTGAACCGGCCGAGGAAGTTTGTTCCAAGAACCAGTTCAGCTGAACAGTTCTCCTGTATTTGGACCTGAATCCGTTCAGAGACATCAGCCACTGTAACCGTGATGTAGGCTGCTCCTAGCAGTGGGATCGGGGACCCCTTGGCTGCGATAGGACGAGCCCTGGTTGGTGAAAGTGACAAGTTGGGCAGCTGGGCCGCTAACTTGTGGTCCAGGAGTGAGAAAACAGCTCCTGTGTCGACCAGTGCCTTTGCTTCTACCCAGTTGTTAAGGAGAACTTTGATATGGGGATTCCGAATATCATTTGGGTAAAAAGCAGAGACCACATGACCGGAATCAGGTGTGGTGGCACCACTAGTGTGTTTGGTCTTACCGGACCGCTTTGGAATCGGCAGTCCCGTCCGACGTAGTAGACCTACTAGAGCGTATCCGACGGAGGGTTCCAGGTCGTTCAGAAGGGTGAACTCATCCTGTACCGTGAGTACATGGTCTGAGTGATCCCTCGGGCTCTGAGTAGCTCCTAGTGATTCAATCTCGGTGTCCGATAGCGGTGGCGCGTTTGGCACGGGTGATGCCGGAGCATCTGAATCACTTGGCTCACGGTATCGGCCTTTCTCTAGCGTGACTGGAGAGTTTCCAGGCGGAGGTCGAGGGCAACCTGACCCATGCAAGGTCGATAAATGACGACTTGCCCGTCTAGAAGAGGCCCGGGATCCCCTGGTTGACCCACGTGATGAGGCAATTGAGGAGGCCTGTGAGTGTGGCCGAGAGATGGACGAAGCCCTGGACCCCGATCATGATCCCGACCTGTGTGAGCTTCTTGAGAGAGCACGGGTGTTCTCCCACCAGGGGTCGATCTGGTCAATCTCCGGCATGGTCAGCAGGAGGGGTAATTCTACCGCATCCAGCCGACAAACATTACGTTGGTAGTCGAACATAATGTTCTTGAACTGTTCTAAGAAGTCCAGTCCGAGTATAAGGTCAACAGGTGCCCAGAAGGGAGACGTAGTCTTGCACACATGGAGATGTATATCGATCCGTGTGTTCGGCTGGCGGTTTCCAGGCAACATGATTTCATATGGTCCCGAAAGGATGGTATGAACGGCTTTACCATTGATGCTCATCAATGGGTTAAAGTCATGATGTTGCTGGAACGCCATGACCGCCTTTGGACTTTCTTTAGCCAAGGCCTTATGAAGACGTTGGCTAATGATAGTGGGGGGGGGGGCAACCCGTGTCAAGGAAAGCAGGAGTTTCCTTGGTATCCAGCAGCACGACGAAACACGGTGTGATTCGGTCAAGCTGGGAGGGCACATCGTTTTGCACGTAGTGAAAACCGATCCAGCGTTGGACTTTGCGGTAAAGACCCAATGGGGAGAAACGGCTAACAAACCTGACCTGTTTGCTCCGCAGACGGTAGCTGAGATAATAAGATACACCAAGATAGGCAAGGTATCCGACACCGATCAGCACTGTCAGGGTAATTAGGATGTTAAGGATCAACTGGACCGGCCCGCTCAGGACAGCATGCAAGCCCTGGGCGAGGGTGTGTTGTTGACCCGTAATAACATGGTTTGCTGCCAAACCGACACCTTCCAGAGAGGCCTTGATGTCGGTTCCTACCCCTGCAAAGGCCTGGTAAATGGCGTCTGGTTGCAAGGATAGACCAGCGGTAAAGTTTACCAGCCGGTTGAGTACCGCTTCAATTTGCTCAGTCTTGTAAACGTACTGTTTAAAGAAGGCAAAGTTTGAAGGGGTCATCGCCAACTGGTCATGGAAGAGTGCTGGTGCCTCAAAGTGAGTGATGTTGAAACGCTGCTTCCAGAAGAGTTCCAGTGGGATGTGGCTCACATGGACCGCGCCAGACTCAGTAAACCAGCCCGAGCGATTTCGGAAAATCCCTGTAACGTGGTGATGACACAGCACAATTGGGCTAGATTTAATGAGATCCGGACCACCGGGGGTGGCGAAGTAGATGGTGCCGCCAACCTGTACAGGTAAGTACTTGTAGCAAACGTTCCCCACCCGGTACGAGTGGTAAACGTAGGTGGTGTTGACCTTCTGACACGGCCATATTGTCAGCGCATCGCCTGTGAATTCTGCCGTCAGGTCATTCCTCTGGAGGAATGCCCGGGCACCCAAGGTAGGGTCGAAGCGAAGCAACTGCCAAGTCAGATCAAGATGGCGTTGAGCGTGAGAGCAGAGCTCAAGCCACGTGAACTGGAAACCGTTAATTTCTGACTCCTTGATCTGCTGAGCCAGGTAGTTCAGTTTGGCATTGACAGGATCGGGACGGGTGTCCTTTGCCATTCTGAACAAGTTTTGGGTCAAATTGTATCTCCCGTGGATGCGAAGGAGAAGACCCTGATCCGTCCGGACTGTGGTGGAACATAGTTCTGGGCACAGTTGGAAGACGCGGGAGTTTCCCGGGATCTTGAGGGCAACCTGTAGATCATCCATGATGACGTGGTTCCCTGACATGGACGCAGTGTAATTTCCCTTGGGGTGATAATGACACCGCGCCGTGAAGTTTTGTGCAGGCCAGACAATGACCCCGTCTAGAGTAGCGCACTGGCCCGCAGTGGGACTGCATCCACCTACATCGCCTAAGGTGCTTAGGGCCGTAGTGCCGTCCCATGAAGCGACTTGTCCCTCCTCGATGAAGAGGTTAGTCACTGTCTTGCAGACGTCCCTGCAGCACCATTCGTACATCACTTCCAATGTTTGGTTCGTGCTATAAAAGCCAGGGCGAATGCCGACAAGTTTTTGTGAGCCAAATATCTTAGTGCGATGTGCTAGCGTGCAAGCCGCAGGCGCTAAATGCTGAGTGGTAATGACGTCTGCAGTAATGCCCCTAGAGCCGAAGAAACCGGTGTTGGTGCAGACTTTGCGGGAGCGCAATGTGCATTTCCACGCTGTGGTTGTAATCGGGTCTGAACTAGGGACATACACCGTAACATTCATGCGCCGCAGGCTCCATGAAGATTGCGGTGGTTTACACTCTACACGCTGGGGTAACTCAAGTGGGTGTCCGCTTCTTGAGAGACCACAAAATTGATACTGAGCCGCCGGTGCTGACAAACTCACCCCTAGAAACAGTGATGTTACCAAGGTCAATTTTATTATCAAAAACAGCTGTACAAACGTGATTTGTAAGTGTTCACTCATTTTCACAAATCTGGCCTGAGGGGCAGTGTCAGATTTCTTCTTCGTTGCTGTCAGACGAGATGGGTTCCTGACCGGGGAAATCGAGGACCAGTCCACCACACGGGTGGATTTCCCGGAGGATACCGACTTTTGGCGACCGTGGGGCGACTGCTGTTGGGAACGGAGATTACTCAACGATGCTGACATCTTCGTTAACCGGACGTAAGGTCTCGTCGACGGCCATGTGTTCGACGACAGGCGACTTGGTCGCAGCGGTCGGAGATGTCTCTTGGGCTGGCGCCGGCGATTTGGCTTGGGCTGCTGCTGACGATGCATTTTGGGCTGGTGCCGACAGTGGACTTTGGGCTGGTGCCGACGTTGTGGTTTGGGCTGTTGCCGGCGGTGTAGGGTCATTTGCGGGTTCCTTGGCCGGGGGCGAGGAAGCAGTAATGTCCATTTTGGTTGGCGATGTCGCGGCAACAGGTGGCGCTGCTGTCGGTGATGTAGCGGCGACAGCAGGCAGGAGGATCCGACTGGCCTGTTCGACTGCTCGGCGGACGGCATCGACCGAAGGTGAGGATGGCTCCCCATCCAATAAGAACTTCTCGATGGGCGAGATTGTGATAGTCCCATTGGCAATGAACTCGAGTGCCCGTCGGGCGACGTTGGGTCGTAAGAGTCGCATTGAAACAGGTGCCGCGAGCACCACGTCGGCGGCCGTGAGCGCTTCGACATGCGATGGCTCATTGAGCAGAGTCCACGGCAAATGCGGGTATTTCTTGGCCAGGTCAACTGACCAGATGGCCAACATCGCGTCTTGGACGGGCGATGGCGCTGTGAACAAGAAATCGATAGAGTCGTGGACTGAGATAGATTTCTGGTTCCTACTCTAGGATCACCTGAAGAAGAAGGTAGTATACCTGACAAATTCATGGGCTCGACCTGGTCGAGGACTTCCATAGCCGAATCCGTGGGGATCGAAGGCGGTGGTCCTGGAGGGACGATGCGGGCCGGTGGTGCCGAAGACGTCGTATTTGCGGCTGGAGTTGGCTCGGCAGTCGTGGTTTTGGGGATGCAATACGATGCGAGGATGTTAGCGTGGCCAACAAACTGGGGTGTCGTCGAGGGGTCCAGAGTGACCGGCATTGCATACCTTGGTGGTGGTGGTGGCAGCGGTATGTCCGATACATTTATCGGTACGGGTACCTGGGCTGCTTGGACCACTGAAAATCCAATACTGATTACGCAGACAGGATAACACTGTTGTGGAGAATCTGTCAGGTGTTCAGCAAGTGCCTCATCATCCAGGTCAAGAGGATCTGGATGAGGAGGGCCATCGGTAGCCCCAACCGCGTTGTTGCGACGTATGGGCTGCCGATATTGGTTCCCCATCCCGTTAGGAGGGTGATAACCATTTCTCTGATGATACACATTCCCCTGGGAAGAATAACCAGTATTTTGGTAGTCATTCTCACCCGAGTTTGCCGGATTGCGCTGCGGACAAGCAGTTGATCGGTGCACTTGCACTTGACGACAATCAGGGCATGGCCTATCACATCGGTCCGTGGGGTGGGCACGTGTATGGCAAAAATAACAGCGACCACCGTTAGCGGTGTTGTTACCGGGAGCGGCACCGGTGGGACGCTGGGCCCGGCAGTCGGCGTTGCCATGTGTACACAGTCCGTGGAAGGAGCACGTTTGAAGGTGTGCTCCCGACGAGCGTCGCCCGGCGGACTGATTTGGTGTCGACGGCTGTGGAGGCGGCATCTGTTGGATTGGCACTGGTGCACGTTGCTGGGCTGTGAGCTTCGCTACGTGGGCCGTGAGCCTGGCCATTTCCTGTTTCAAGCGGCGAACCTCATCGGCGGAGGATGAGGATGTTGGAGCGTTGCTCTGATGACCGTTTGCGCTTCTGTTAGGCATATCGGGATTATATCTGGCGTGTTTAGGTTCTGAAGAGAAAACGGTGTTAGATGGAGCAGTGTACCGGATCTCGTCCCGAAAGATTTGGGATTCTGCGTAACAGGCTGCCTTGAGTGTCTCTTCAAGAGTCGTAAACTCCCTAAACTTGATACTATCTCGGAGGACCGGTTTCAATCCTCGCAGAAAGATAGGTTTGATGATTGAATCTCGGACATCCGTCGCGAGATCTGGATACGCTACCCTGGATAGTCTCTTGAGGTGCTCAAGGTAGACTATCGCAGACTCTGTCGGCTTCTACAGTCGATCTTGGATCAGCTGCTGATGCAGATCAGAATCGCGCCCTACCGGAAAATCTCTCCGTAGAAAAGCCGTAAACTCTTCGTAGCGGGTAGGTATTGGAGTGCTGCTGCTAAAGTCCCGGTAGGAGGCAAGAGCAGGACCCGTGAGGCATGACTCCAGAAAGGCGATTTTATACGCATGATCCGTTTCGCTCACACCCTGGAGTGTAAAGAAACGAGTAAGATGTGACATAAAATCAGTGATACACTCACCAAAAGCACCGGAGAAGGTGGGAGGGGCCATAAAGCTGGACACGGGAGGGTGCCTCCGACCATTCATGGCCTCTAACTTTTGGTTGAGAGGTCCAAGAGCATTCTCAAATGCTGCCTGGACCTTGTTCTCGATCTGTGGAGGGAGATCAGCTTCCGACTTCATGTCCGAGGGTTCGTTTTCCCGTAAGGTGGTTAGAACAGACGTCCTTGCCCGTGAAGCAATTAAGTCAAATTGAATAGAGAGCGGCTCACTGGTCTGTACAGGCTGGGTACTGAGACGGCAGGAACGATGGGGTGTCTCTATTGTGTAAAGTGAAAGTGAGTACTACTTTTGAATTCGCGGCGAAAGAGCGCGTGAATTCGGAAAACACGTGCACGACGGCGTTTGTGACGTAAACTTGATTTAGCTTAAGACTAGCGACCACGAAAAGGGAGCTAGAATGGAATAGGATTATAGGATGCAAGATCAGAGTACACCAGGGTGACGCAGAAGGGAATTTATCTGGTCGCCCGTGATGGACAGAGGCATGGCCTGAGATATGGGGGAATCGATCCCGACCAAAAATGTAGAGTTGGGGCCTGGACCCGGCAATTAGAATAGCCGAAGAGGACAGAAGATTAGATATAAGAGGAGAGAAAAGGCGGTTTTTCCTGCCGAGAAATAAGATGACGGATGAACCCGCTCAGGAGGGATTTTTCCTGGAGGTTCGACCGTTGTACTAGTTTACAAACCTTGGGGCGAGGCGGACTCGTAGCCGGCAAGATCCTACTCACCAGGAGTAGCGCATAAAGTGGCATAAAGTGAAAAGGATGGGGACAACTGAAAGTGAACTTAAAAGGGAGCAATAAATAGGGACAAAACTAATTTACAAACCCAGTTACGCAAAGGGGTCGCGCAGTTACGCAACGGGCCTCACTCGCCAGGAGCGATTGCGATCTCTGCACAGTGTGATGGACTGTACAGAGGTTCCGTGTTGGACGACATTCGCAAGTAACTTACAGCCGTGTCCGAAACGGGAGCCCGCATTCCGAACAGAACGGACACTCTCCAGGAGTATTATATACAGCTGGTGGCCGGGTTGCCGATCACTGAGATGAAATGAGGCTTGCGGGTCACACAGTGAAAGAGATAAGGAGCACGGGTACCAAGGGTGCTATTCTGACACACTCAGTCAGTTAAAATGAAATACTCTGGATGTTTTGAGGGCACACCCGAAAACATCTAAGGGATCACGGGTACAAGGTGTCCCTGGGTGAATATGAGTGTAAAATAACTGAGGCGGACGCAGTTATGTATCGAGGTGTACTCAATACCTTCGCTGAGGCGGACTCAACGGTGCCTATGATTTTACATGACTAACAGGGGGTGGACCGCGGAGGCGGACTCTGGGTCAGTGGCAACTCTAGCGCGGGCATTGTTAAGCCAGTTAACGAAGGCGTTCAAGTGAATGAAATATGACAGGGGGTCCTATACACTCTAGGCCCAAGCTGAGGCTGTGCTGCGGTCCCTCGGGAACCACTACGGCGGGGACACTAAAGAAGATCTATGTATGACAGCTCGATGAGATGAAAGAGAATGAGTGAATTTAGATAAGAAATTTACAAGAAGATTGCTAAACCCTTGCAGACGTCAGACACAGGCAGTACTGACTGCAAATGCCTATCGTCCACACGAGTCAAACAACCAACCCAGCTGAGGCCGAGTGTAACTCGTTCAAACCTGCAGTTAAAGCTTGAAAGCAGTCACGTGCTGATCAACGGTGCCGCTACCCGGGCGGACAACCTGATCAGTACGCAGACTAGAGGGCATCTCAGGTAGTGTATGTATGTGGACTGATGTTTCCCAGGCATCAGTCCCAGACACACAATAACCCTTGGACAAGAGCAGTAGGTGATAGGACCATGCGCCAGCGACCACCTACAACTCAAGTGGAATACTCATAGGACCGACAGTAACCTGGTGCTGATGTCATAAGGTAGGGGGATGAACCAACACATGACCTTGGTGCTGACTGCAGGTGCCTGGGATAAGAGTATTCAAGTATCATGTCGCAGTTGCAGACGCCAGGGGTGAGTGCCTAAGGCCAGCAAAACCCCTGCAGTAGCACATAATGTTACCGTTGCAGACGTCAGAAATAGGATCATGTAACCTCAATTCCTGCTGCGAGAACATGATACACTGTCATTGCTGACGTCAGCAATAGGGCCCTGAAGCCAACTATCAGTATACAGCAACACGTGATGGTGCCATTGCTGACGTCAAAAGGTGGAACCGAGGGTCTGATACCTTAAGTCAATGACATGAGATGCAGTTGTTGCAGACGTCAGATGTGGCACCTGTAAGACCTGCACATCCTTGAATAGTGACACGGTGCATCACCATTGCTGATGTCACAGATGGGGTGCAGAGAACCAGCCGAACCTGTTACAACAACATTAGCTCCAGCTGTTGCAGACGTCAGAAGTCATTACTGCAGGAGTGTTAACTTAAACAACAACACGTAATGTCTGTTGCTGACGTCAGGAGTAGAACTCGGAGGGCTACCCACCCCTTAAAGCAACAGCAAGTGAAGCGGCTGTTGCAGACGTCAGTGGCTGCATCCGTGAGGCTGAACCACACAACAACAACAACCCGTAACATTGTTGTTGCTGACGTCAAAGAACATGACCCGTAAAGTCTATGGTCTAGATGCAACAACCCGAGAGTAGAAGAGAACAGACCTTACAGTAAGTAGAAATGAGAAAGAGAGAGAAACTTACGTAAGGGTGTCATACTGTAGCGGTGGCATCAGAAAACAGAAATTTTTTTTTTTTTTTGATACCGCTCAGATGACCGAGAAAAGAAATGGGGAAAAAATAACCAAAAGAACGGGAAATACGAGATTTGGACATACGCGTGTTAAGTGTGTAAACAGTAGGTGAGTAGTAAGGCCGGCCCGTATAGGTCGTACGCTTAAGGATACTCCTATCTTTTGTGTACGACCTATAATTTGTCACTTTTTTCCGATTTATAGGTCGTACAGTAAACATACACGTTTTGCTTTTGTCGGATTTACAGGTCGTACAGTAAACATATACGGTTAATTTCTTCATCGATTTATAGGTCGTACAGTAAACATATAAGTCGATTTATAGGTCGCACGGTTAAAAATGTATGTTCTAGAGTTACCGTAATAGTAGAATTACGGTAATTTTTCGATTATGGTAATAAATGTGTTACTGTGTGTGGAAAAGGAAAATCAATGATGAACGCAAAAAGGAAAACTAAAATGAACAAAAAATGGAAAAGAAATAAAAAGTGATTGAGTGTAAAAACGGCTTCCCCTCTGGGAAGAGGAAGCCCACAAAAATTTGCACCCCGGACCCCCTTTGTCAAAAGGGTGCCACCTGCAGGTGTAAAAATATTTCGGAGGTCCCATTTTCTGAACGATCGTTCAAGTCAACAAATGTCAGAACGGTCAATCTGGTCAGTAATGGTCTGTTTAATGAGTAAAATCTCGGGAGAGTCATTACGAGATGAAACATTATCCTTACGGGTGCATGCGTATAAATTTTGATGTTCTGCCAAAAATGACCAAGAAGGTCTTTTATAAAAATGACCAGAGCGAGCTGGCCGTAAAAAGCATGTAGACAAATAAGGTCTTTTATAGAAAGATGACCAAACGAGCTGGTCGTAAAAAGCGTGTAGAAAATTTGGAGAGTTGACGTACGGTAAAGGATACAGATTCGGGATAAAATGAACAAAACATGGAAAAGAAATAAAAAGCGATTGTGTGTAAAAATGGCTTCTCCCGTGGGCAGGATAAGCCTTTCAAAAATTTGCGCCCCTGGACCCCCTTTGACAAAAGGGCGCCACCTGCAGGCGTAAATATGCTCGGAGGCCCCATTCCTGAACGATCGTTCAAGTCAATCTCAAACGGTCAAATTGGTCAGTAATGGTCTGTTTAATGGGTAAATTCTCGGGAGAGTCATTACGAGATGAAACATTATCCTTACGGGTGCATGCGTATAAATTTTGATGTTCTGCCAAAAACGACCAAGAAGGTCTTTTATAAAAATGATCAAAAATAGTCGTAAAAGACATGTAGAAAAAAGAAAAAATCTTTGCATATCAAAAAGAAAAATTTTTAATTCGATGCAACATTCTACTTTATTGTAAAATTATTTAGTCCAACCATAAGGAAATGTACAAAAATTACATTTCAAAATACGTTTATCATATACTATACGAAATTTTTTCAAAGTTTTACGAGTAACAACTTTACGATCTTGCTGACGCTCTATACGGAGACTATGTACATCTACTTCTTCTTTTCCATTGTTTTTTACAAAAGCAAAAACCATTCGACGAAGCGAATAAAAATTAACTTTTTTCATAGTATCTGATGACAAAGTGATACCGCGGACTTTGATTACGTGACGGTATTGGTCTGTAGAGGGACTGTACAATCTGTAGGCGTAATTTTTAGGACCTCCACTAACAAATTCGGTAATGTAAGATCCAGAACCATATTCACGTAACTCGTCAGTCATTTCACCAAGACACCAACCAGTGGGTACTTGATATTGTTGTTTGTCAACTGTTGACAGGTAAATAATACTATCCGTGTCAAAATACAATACTCGACTTTTTAATCGTTCAATGTAAGAATATAACTTTAATCGAGCTTGAGCCGTCGTATAAGCTGCAATAACAGCGTTAGTATTTCCCATGACTTCGGCAAAATCATCATGTTGACAATATGTTGTTGACACCAATTGTTCATTGATTAGTCTAACATTCTTAATAATGTTGGCGACATTCATCACAAGTTCAAAATATTCTTTGGGTGCATTGTGAATAACAGTCTTATCCATATTGTTTCGTTGACCAAACTAAAAAAACATAAAATTAATTAAATGAATTACAAAAAACTATGCATAGTTACTTTTCCCCAGAAAGAATTTAGCATTAATTTAGCCAAAGCCCTCTTTCCAGGATTTTTTAAAATTTTTGAAGAATCCAGTGAAATATTCTCACGATTGTAGACCTCCATCTCGTATTCACGTTTTTGCTCATCTGTTTGAGCTTTAGCAGGATAGCCTTCACTCTCCTATAAAAATTACAATCAAATTCTGTCACATTTACATAATATAAAATTTACTAGTTTCATTTTCATAAAGGTATTGACGTATTGAGTAAATAAACCACCAGTGGGGTTTTTGGTTGGATGATATTGCTCAATGTTATCATAATGCCAAACCTCGAAAATCTTGAGGATCTGAAACAAAAATAATATACATAGAAAAAGAACCATTACCGTAACAATATACCTTATATCCCTTCTCTAAGGCTTTATATAATTCTATCGTAACCCATGTACCATCTAATGCTCTGTCTTGGTCGTTATGCACACATGCGGTCTTTTGTGAATCATGCGTGCAAGTTTTGCATAAAGGAAACAATAATTTACCACCATGTCGATACGGTAAAACAGGATGTAAGAGTTTGGGAGGTGGTAAAACCTTACACTTGATTAACCCCTCATAAGGTTGTGACGTTGAACTGACCTCTTCAAAATCTTCAGTAAAGATTTTTGGATGACCTGTAGGGTATTTCCCATATTTGTTGACAAAAGGGTATAAACTGCATACATCTACATAATTGATCTTTTCTGCAGGTGTACCATCTTGATTGTACTTAATTTTATGATACAGTTTTACAGCATTAGTGCAACCACCAAAGAAAGCTAAAACAAGAAAACTTTTGACAAAATAAAAAGAACAATTCAAGATTTTACCTTCTCGAGGATTTATAGGTTCCGGTATTTTGACTGTATCAAAAAATGTTTTCATTTCGGGATCTGAGTGAAGTTGTTGTAAAAGTTCGCACTCCCACATTTCCACTACGCTATAACCGAGTGATTGAAGTTCCATAACACGGTTAAAAGTGCGCTCATATGCATCGACTGCTTTTGTATTATTATCGGCTGTTAATTGATATCTATTTTTCATACATTTAGGGCAACCATGCCAATAACAACTGTGAAATTCATAAATTGTGGTGTCTTAATGAGCAAACATATAGATATTAAAATTTCAAAAATTTGAACAAAATTACCTGATAAACCATCAACTTTGTATCTTCCAATTTGAACTTGGCCACCATTAAGTTTATGTCGAATATACAGGTTTTCATTTTTATGGACTAACCACATCAACCATTTTAAGGCTATAACAGATTGTCTTTCTTCTTTACCATAACCTTTGTATGGTATTACACCAATAGTATCTGGCTTCAAAAATAAACGTCGGAAAACTAAGTTGCAAGCACTAGCAATGGTTATTGAATTTTCAAAAGGATCGACATTTGTTTCTTCCATAAAAATATCGCGAAATTTCATACAACATTGTCGTAAAACTTGCACATTGCTACGACAGTAGTCAATTAACTCATTATCAAAATTAAATTGACAACCCTAAACAATGATGCATTTAAATGCAAAACTTTATACTTTTGCAAACTTACTGCTTCAAGCTTTTGATTATACCACTCCAGAAATGTGGCACGAGCCGCAGGTTTCATAGCATTGTAACCGTACATATTGGGTGATGGATATGAGCCAATATATCCGTAATTTTCTTTTCTGTTAAAGAAATGAGGGAAATATCCTTTACATATTTCACTTATTCCAAATGTTTTCGGTAAAGCCGCCAAAGGCATCGGGAGAAAGTTCAGAGAATCAATAATTTTTATCGACCCTACTTTGATACACATCAACTCTAAACCTAAAAATAAATAAATAGATGAAAATGAAAAACTATAAACAATTTACTAATTCACCCTTATTAATGATATGTAGTTTATGATGTCCATTACGATACAAAAACTGCATTATAAATTGTCCATCGAATCCTCGAGAATTATGCGCTATTGCGGTAATGTTTTTCATACCTTTTGCAAAAAGGTATTCGCAAAAATCATTTAGACATGTAGATCCTTTGAAAATACGTTCGCGTTGACCGCATGTATTGCAGCAAAAATTTCCCTCTTTTTGACGACACTGATCGCATACAGTATGGACAACACATAAATTTGGTTCGTGTTCGAACACATCCCCTAATTCGCTTTGTCGTAGAATTTTTTCCTGTGTAGTCTCAAAATCATAAAAAACAAATTTTTGATTAACAGGACATTTATCGGTAATTCCTGTTTCATTATCATCTAGACACTCATCCTCATCAACATTTGTTTCAAATATATCTTCTTCCTCTTCAATTTGCTCGCTACCAACAGGTTGCATAAAACATAAATGATCTAAAATAAAAATTTTCATATAAAATAAAATAAAATAATTACACCATATCTATTACCTTTTTTAGGTATGCTTTTCTTGCATGTTTTACATTCAAAATAACCGCAATTATGAGGATTAGAATGTGCTCGTCGAACCAGTGTATCACATTGTTCGCACACTTTGAAACGATCGCAAATAGATAAACCTGTTTTTTGACGTTTGGATTGACCTCTTTGAGTAAAAACAAGCTTGTGTCGAGCAAAACACTTATCGTTTTTAAAATAACGCAGACAATCTTTGCATTTTCGAGCATTAAATTGATTACATGGGGGTGTATTGTAACACAGAGGACAAACGTTTCTGCATCTGTGTTCCATTTTGTTGTTGTAGGCCAGGTCGCAATGAGGACAAAAGTAGCTGCGGTCAAAAAATCCAGGCATCTTTGTAATGACGGAGTAATGGTTATCATGGTGGTAAATATTTAAAACATGCGTTGCTTCAGGTCCTTAAAACTCTAAATACGTACACAATAACTGAAAAATAAAAAACTCTAACCTCTAAATATTAAATCTTTAAAGCGTTCTCTGCTAAAAACTTTGATTTGATAATCGGGTAATAAAACAGTTTGCAATTGTTCCCACTGATGAAAACCGCAAGCTCCTTGATGATTAGCTAAGCCTGCTAAGGTCATCAGTTCTTTAGCAACCTTTGTTTGCAGCAGATGTGACTTGTCAGACTTTCGAATACTTTCCCATTTGTGCTCAGCATTCTTATCTTTTTTATGAATGTAAGCTCTAGCAACAACTAGAGCTCTAGCAAAACATAAATCATCCGTGTTGCTGATTTGAATAATACAGCGTTTATCTTTTAGAAAATCATTATGTTTTAAATATTGATGAGCATTGTGAATACCTTAAATAAATAAATAAATAAAAATCTTACATAAGTAATTTTAATCAGCTTACCGCTACCCGCAGGTGGTGTTACAACAATGGTACGAATTGTAGACTGACGACTATCAATTTGTATTTGCTCATTTGATTGAAGAACAGCATTAAGAGTGTTTACAATCAAATCTCCAGTTAAAGCATGTTTCGGTCTAAAAGGTATCAAAACACGACCTTTTGTCAAATCTGGATGGTCAAAGGAAAACCCTATAAACGCATTATCAGCGACATTCTCAGAAATTCGCTCTACTATACGTTGAAATGTTGGTACTATTTGAGCATTTAAATCATCCATATGTTCAGTATTACGAAAGTTCACAGAGTACTCGCGACCCTCGGTATTAAAAGGCCTAATATTTACAGTACTGGGTTGACCTAGTTCGAAAAAATCATCCGCAACAAAAGATGCATTCGTTACACCTCCACTACCCCCGCCACCACCACCAATTTGAACTGTTTCGTAAATTTCTTCCTCATCAGAACTGTAAGGCGTATAACTTTTGTATTGATCATCTTCATCATCATCATAATCTAAAACAGTTCCTTCTTCTTCTTCTTCCAAAATAACATTATTATCGAGTGTTTCTTCTTCTTCTTCTTCTTCTTTCTCAGAGGTAATATTCTCTGAAGACTCATTCACTATTGTTTCATCGTCGTCTTCATCAGAAGTAATATCTTCTAAAATTTCCATAGGCATGTCGTCTTCGTCCGAAGTAATATCCTCATAAATAGGTTTCATTATAAAAATTATCTAAACTAGAAAATATAAAAACTATAAACTAGAAAAATAGAAAACAACCTATTCATTAAAAACTTATACGGTAATAATAATAATAGAAAATTTTTATAAATCAGCAAAAACTATTAATTTTATGGTAGAGATTTAATTATTGTTTACGAGGTTAATGTAGTACTTTTCTTTTTTATGATGGGAAAGCTTTAAAGACCTCTATAACTCATAAACACGTGCCCATATCATTTCTTTAGCTTATTTTATTAGCATATTACCAGTTAAAACCAGTTGAAAACCTGTTTTACTGTACAACCCTAGTATTTTTGTTTTGATTCTTGAAGCTATAAAATAACT
Organism: Romanomermis culicivorax; assembly: GCA_963922205.1. Lineage (NCBI taxonomy): Eukaryota > Metazoa > Nematoda > Enoplea > Mermithida > Mermithidae > Romanomermis > Romanomermis culicivorax. Next base: position 863,268 of record CAWUHX010000106.1, on the reverse strand, counting down.
GTAATAGCTGCTTATAACCCTGTTGCACCATCTTTTCTTTTTATGTGGAAAAGCTTTAAAGACCATTATAACTCATGCGCACGTGGCTATATTGCTTCTATAGCTTTGACCTTGATAATTACTATAACACATAAAACACATATATTTTTCTAGCTTTGATCTCAAAGGTTACCGTACCACATAAATACATTTTATTTTATTTTTGTAGAACATAGCTCCTCCTCTCATATACTCCTCAGAATAGTAGAATACTGTAGGATATATGTCTTGAATATTTATTATGCTTATAACTCCTCCTCTTACAGCTATAAGCTATATATCTTGGTTATTTTATTATAGTTATAACCTCTTTTTACTCTAAAATTTTGAACACTTTATACATTTATCTGTTTTGTTGCTACAAAAACTACTCGCTTCTTCTCTCTCTCTCTTTAATATTTCTTCAAGAATTTTCAAAAATGGAACACCAGTTCATGTTAGACAAAAACATGGCATTATTTGTAGTGGTTGAAGGTAAATACGTGTCAATCTATTTTCGTAACGTCGACCCTAAAACAAAAGAGGCGTGCGGTCGCCGATTCAAGCTCATTTTACCACAATACGGTATATTAGGTCGCAATGTCAATATTATTGAAAAGACATTTTCACATGGAGGTCGATGCGGTATCAACCTTGGTTATAAAATGCTGGTCGAGAGCGACGGGGTTACAGTACGATTTAACAATTTGTTTAATGGAACGACATGGTGTTTATCTAAAGGAGTGAGTTGATATATGAATTCTTTCTTTCTTTCTTTTAAAATATAATGTTTTATTCTTTAGCAATTTTGGCGCTGGACCAATATGATACATGAGATAGCTCCAGCTATTTCAAACGAGTACAACGCTTTAGCAGCAAATCTCCAGCTAGCGATAAAACGCAAAACAAACGAAAACGACGACGTAGCTGTAAAAGATGGTTCTACCCCGAAAATCGTTAAAGAAGAAGAAGTCGGTGCAGATAAGAAAATTATTAAAGAAGAAGAAGGGATTCATGCTACAAAATTCGACGGAGAACAAAGCAATACTCGTGAAGATCAAAAGGAAGCTAGCGTTCAAACGTCGTTTATTAACGATCTCTTCATCAATTGTTTCAACGATCCAGACTATGATTCAACGTCGGATACCAATTCACTGGATGCCGAAACCAGACGTATTTGTGAGTTACGTGTTCCGGGTTTAGATATTCCATGGTTTTTTGATGAGCAAGTAGTAAAAGGTGAAAAATTATTTATAATTATATGTGCTGAGTTAGTTATACAAGACATCTTTAATGGGTGTATTTTTGATTGTTATTGCGCGAAAGAGGTAGGAATTGTTGAGGATCATCAGTGTCCAGCTCGTAATTCCATATATAATATCACAATTACACCAACAGTTAATCGTTTATATGAAAAGATGGGACTTATCATTGACTGTTTTGAATATGTTATAGGTGAAGTTCAAGGTTATTACAGTCTTCGCGCTTTTAAACAGATGATTGACATATTTAGATGTATACCACTTACAAGTACTGGCCGTAAAATTCTTAAGGATACTGTAGCTTGTTTTATTGATGAAGGTTATCATTATGATTTTGATGATGCTGTTGTTATCAAAACACTACGCGATTTTATTAGCAGTAAATTGTAAAAGTTTTGCTTACATTCATTCATTCATTCATTCATTCATTCATTCATTCATTCATTACAGCTTGTATGTTTTAATTAGCTATATTTTGATTGCTTATGTAATTGCTTACGTATTTGCTTGTTATATATATATAATTTCATACATACATACATTGCGCGTATATTTTGCATACAGTAATGCTATTCTATTTTATATAATCATCTATCTTTATGTTTTTACATGTGCACTGCTTTATATTGTAATTTTGATAATTATGTAACATTTTGTTTTAAATAATAATAAAAATCATTTTAAAAATTGTTCAAGTAAAAAGGTGGTTGGTTTTTGTTGTTGTCAAAAAAGAGATGTCAAATGATGATGATGAAAAGTTTTATATATGGAAACATCCATTTAACTGTATAGTTTCTGCTCCAACAAAATCAGGAAAAACACAATTTGTTAAAAAACTTGTAATTTTTGCTAAAGAAATGCTTCACCCTGCTCCAGTAAAAATTTATTGGTGTTATTCGGAATGGCAAGAAGCTTACGATGAATTAGTTCAGAAATGTTCTTATGTAGAATTTATTCAAGGTTCGCCTGATTTGAATGAACTTCAGAAAAGTAAAGATACACCTAAATTATTAATTATGGATGATATGATGCAAGAGATGAAGAATGATCAAAGTTTAACTCAACTTTTTACTAAAGGATCGCATCATTGGAATATATCAATTATACATATAGTTCAGAATGCCTTTTTTGATGGAATGCGTACGAGTAGGATAAACGCTCAATATTTAATTCTTTTAAAAAACCCAAGCGATAGATTACAAGTCCGCACACTGGCTCGACAGATTTTTCCAACTACCTCAAATTATTTCATAGAATCGTATGAGGATGCTACTAGTAAACCATACGGTTATTTATTAATAGATCTTACACAGACATGTCCTAAAAAATATCGACTTAGATCTAATATATTTCCCGACAATGATCACATGATTTTGTATACACCTAAATGATTCATCATTTTTACAAAAAACTTTATACAGATTAGTCGGATCCTATTATTTTAGCGATATGATATACAGTAAACACATTTTTTTAAACACTCTCGCTGTGATCCTTTTCATAGCTGTTTTTATTGTATGGGTACAATACCCTTTTCAATTTTATGAAAATGAAGAAGAACCTGTAAATGTTACAGATTTTACGATGCCAAACACAAAAAATGTTACAGATTTTACGATACCAAACACAAAAAATGTTACAGATCAGAAAATATTATTATTACGGGAAAATTATAAATTACATATAATACCCTTACTACATTTTGTAGAAAAAATTTTACATTGTCCTCAGAATGATGGTCAATTTATGCAATTACGAATGTGTTTCAAAATATATATTTTCAATCCTGTCGTATTTTCTTGTTGTAGTCGAAGCAGTAAATTTCAAAACTTGTACATCAATGGAACTAGATTACGATATATTGATACGATAGCTTTATTACATAATCAGAAAAAAATATTATACCCTTCATCAGTCTAGTCGAGAATTTTGAAGAGGTTGGTCGTTTTTCTATAATTCGTTTGTTTTGTGACAATTACAATGTCCGCCGCATTTGAAGTTTTTGTCAGAATGGTGCAAAATAAAGTAAAAGGTAAAAATTTATATCTCTTCTTTAACTATTTATTAAACTATAGTATTTTTTATTTAAGGTAAAATACTAAACAACAAACAGAAATGCGAAATAGCTGATTTGTTTTGGACTCGTTTCTCACCCGAAGCCAAGATTTTTTACAAAGACATAGCTAAGGCGTGCAATCATTTACGGCGTGAAGTTGGTTTACCTATGGGACGTAAAAAAGTTACACAATTTTGGTGTTTTGCTAGACTATTACTGACGGAGTTGGATATGGTCGAAACTCGCGCTATTTTTGTAGAAGATCTTTTTTTAAAACTAGATACAGCTCATAAACTATTTTTTATGAATATGAATAACTTGTGTGCTTTTTCTAGACGCGAAGAGTTGAATATCGTCATACAAAATGAAGCTTCATTACTATCTTAATGTAATACAATAAATATTTCAATGTTTACTCATCATATGGTCATTATTGTAAAATTTTTTTGTACTGTACGGTCTGTTTTGTATGGCTTCTAGATTAAAGAAATATATTCACGAGCTCAATGTGTTAAAAAATTCAAATCGTGTTCAAAGACGTGCTCTTCTTCAACATTCTTCCCCCGATTTGATCTGTTGTATATGTGAAATTTGTTTGAACATTTTGAACGGTAATATTCCTATTAATTCAAACTTAAAAAAGAAATTGGCCAAACATAAATTATTGCTCAGAGGTTTAGCTACTAGACACGAAAAAAACAAGAAAAAAGATTTACATAATAAACGTGTAAGAATTGTTCAAAGTGGTGGAGCATTTTTACCTCTAGTACTACCCGTTTTATTATCTACATTAGCAAGTTTTGTTACAGAGAAATTATTATAGAATGAAATTTGCTAATAAATTTGCTCTTATACCTCAGGAGGTTCTGAATAAACTGAATAACTCTCAGGTTTCTTCTTCGACGACGACGAGTTCAAATGAAAAGACAGGTATAGCTAAGCAAGTTGACATGTATCGTAACGAGTTAGAGCGCATTTTGAAAGATAATACGTTAACACCTGAAGAACAATACAAGATGTACTCGCAACTATTTTCACAATATTTAACTTTTGAACATGAAAAGGCTCAACCTACTACAGTGATTTTAAAACAAAAAGTTATTGATAACGAAGAAGATGAGAAGGATAGTGACGATTTGAAACAAAAAGAAAAAAATTGGTTGAACGATGAAAAGTTACTTAGCGGTATTCCTAAACAGTTTAAACGCTCGGCATCCTTATTATTGGAGCATGTGCGACGTAACCCTAGTATAAATGTTAATAAGCAAGGTGAAGTATTAATTGATGGAAAATTAATTGAAGGATCACATATTATTGATTTATTACATGATTCGTCTCGTAAACGTTCAAAAATTACGCAAACGCTTGGAGTAGATGAGTTTGTTAATGCTTTGAAAAAATATAGTGTACCATTAGAGGCTATAGGAAACCCATTACGTAAAATGTTATTCACTTTACCTCGGAAACTTTCCTACCATACACCTCCGGAAGAATCAGATGATCATGCAGTTAGTAGTGTCAAGCGGTTGAATAAACCACTTGTGAAAGGTGTTGATTTATTTTCAAGTGGTGCCGAGGAAGATATCAAAGACGATTCATTCTTTAATAAAGGAAACTCGACAGAAAAGAAGATACGGCGCAAAGCTAGAGCACTTAGACGGTATACTCCTTTGTACTAGAGCGATGAACACCTTACTTTCGAAATTATACAAAAATTTACACGGAAATCCCTCAGCTTTTTCTAGTATTGAAAAATTATATGCTGAAGCTAGAAAGCATCGTAAAACAATTACACGTAAAAATGTTAAAGATTGGCTTTCAAAACAAGATAGTTATACTCTACATAAACAAGTCAACAAAAAATTTTCACGTAATCGTATTTATGTTACAGCTATGGATCAACAATGGGAAATTGATTTGGCAGATATGTCTTCTTTAGCAGATTTTAACGATGGATACAAATTTATGCTTACATGTATAGATGTATTAAGTAAATACGCATGGGTTGAACCCTTAAAATCAAAACACTCAAAGAATGTTTGCGATGCTTTTCAAAATATTTTAAAAAGAGGTCGAATCCCTTGGAGAGTGCGCAGCGATAAAGGAAAAGAATTTGTCAACAAAGATTTCCAAAAATTATTGAAAACTAACGATATACATTTTTTTACTTCTCAAAACGAAGACATTAAATGTTCAATAGTGGAACAGTTTAATAGAACTTTAAAAACTAAATTATTTAAATATTTTACAGAGTTTACCACTTATAAATGGCTTGATATTTTACCCGCAGTTGTTTCCAACTACAATCACTCTGTTCATAGATCTATTAAGGAAAAACCTATTAATGTAGATTATTCTAACGAAAAAATTATATGGCAAAGACTCTACCCTGAAAGATTATACACTAGAAAGCCTAAGATTGATATAGGAGATTACGTGCGAATTAGTAAACATAGAGGTGTATTTGACAAAGGTTATTTACCTCAATGGAGTGAAGAAGTTTTCAAAGTAAAACATGTTGTGAAGACCCGAAATCATATACTTTATACAATTCAAGATCTGGAAGGCGAAGATATAGAAGGACGTTTTTATGAAAAAGAACTACAGAAAATCGATTTTAATCCTAATATCAAAGAATACAAAATTGAAAAGGTTTTGAAGACTAAACAATTACCAGATGGTCAGAATAGAGTACTTGTGAAGTGGTGGGGTTATCCTGAAAAATTCAACAGTTGGATTTTAGAAAAGGATATACAAAACGACGACGACGACGATTACGATGAACAACTTTGAATTGACATATTATGCTCAACAAGATGAGCTATTATCACAAAATTTTTTAGGAGTTTTTGCTTGCGATACTCTACCGAAGATAGTTAAAAGACCCGCGGCTTTAATTGCAAACACCGATACATCTTTTCAAAAAGGAAGTCATTGGATAGCTATGTATTTTGATAATGCTAACTCTGTATATTATTTTGATTCTTATGGCTTACCACCAGTTATTCCTGCTTTTATAAATTATATTAACAAAAATGCTTTAATAATATATACAAATAAGAAACATTTACAAAATTTTAATAGTAGGGTTTGTGGTATATATACTTTATATTTTTTGTATTATAAAGTGCGACATGTTCCCATGTATAAAATGTTTAAAAGTTTCAGTAACACAAATTTTGTTTATAATGATAGATTGATTTGTAAGTTTTTTCATTGTAAATTTTCTGTAAAAGGTCACTTGCGAAATAAATTATGTACACGTTTGTAAAAAGTTAACTCCTTCTATATGTATTTATATATAAATTTTACTTCACTTCGATAGCTCCGCCTCCTTCATATTTTTGTATAATTTTATTGGTTATTTTAGTAGCTCCGCCTTTTTATAAATTTATAACTGAGTGTTTAGTTGTTAAATAAAACTTTTTTATTTTGAAATGGATAGTAGTAATAGTACGCATTCAGAAACGTCTCGCATTAGCGTTTGGGAGTTTTTTGGAAAACGTCTACCTCGAAACGAAGTGGTTTTCTTCAGTCAGGTCATACTAATATACATTGTAGTCATTACAGCTATAATAAATTTATCTCTCTACAGTAATAATACACAATTGTGGGTTGGTCTTTTGTGCGCTTGTATAGGATATTTATTACCTAGCCCCGTACCGGCCGTATTACAGTCATCTAATTCATTGAAGACCGTACCTATAGCAACAGCAAACAACATTATAAATAATGACAACCTTTGAAGATCAATTTTATATCACATTACCTAGTAATAGCAAAAATGGAAACAAACCCTCTGATTTTTCAGCCCATCTACCTTACCGTTTAAAACTAGATGGAAGCTGGGAGGTAGGACTAAGTGAAATAATATACCCCTATAGTTGGGCTACATTTACCAATCATGGTGGAGATAATGTAATAACGTTAACTACGGATGGTGTTGGAAATAAGGTCAAAAAAATTAAAGTAATAGTTTTTGAAAAACATTACTTTACCATATCTGAATTAATTGAAGAGTTGAACGCAAAAGTTGGAGCAGCTATTGCCGGAACTAACATGGAAATCATGTTTTCATACGATGAACATAGTAGAGGATTAGTTAATTTGAAAATAAAAAGTGGTACAATCTTACGTAAAATCGAAATAAGCAAACGATTAATGGAGCTTCTCGGATTTGGCGCTACCAATACTGAGGCCTATGCAACTGCTGATGATTTTTTAAATAGAGCTGTGAATATTAACTTATATACTGTTGGAGAGAAACCTCCAAAAAATTCTAACACACATATTCCACCATCCAAAGCTGTTTTTCTTGCCGAGCCTGGAACTAATCATTTATACATGTTAGGTATTCAACCACCAAATTTGAATGATTTACAGAATTTTTATGTTTACTGTAATATTATTGAAAATCAGATTGTTGGAAATACTTTAGCACCGCTTTTACGTATAGTAAATGTTCAGGGAAAATACAAAGATAATGTGAGTCGTTTATATGAAACACCTCACTATATACCAATTCAATTGAAAGAAATTACAGTACTCGAGATTAATATAAAAAACAGTATGAATGAGCTTATACCCTTTCAGTTTGGGAATGTTATAGTTAAATTACATTTTCGGCGACGTACTCCTTTATTCCTATAAGCATAGTATCAAATTTTTATTTACTCATTCATTCATTTGCATTTGGACACGTTGTCGTCAGGTTGAATTTTCGCAAACGCTCTTAATTAATTAATTCATTTAGTTGTTGTTCCTTTTAATTTTCAAAGCAAAATATGCATACCGTATTTATTCCTGAAACCGTTGATTACTGGATCAAAATTTATCAACATAGTATTCAAGATAATCAATTTCAATTAGGTGGTAGTTTAGAAGGTTTTCGAGCAGCATACCCGTATTATTATAGACATCAAGGAGCTGGAGTTGGTAATTTTTTTAAGAGTTTGTGGCGTCTAGCTATGCCTTTGTTAAAATCTGCAGGAAAGCATGCACTTGCTGCAGGTTCCAAAATTGCAGGTGATGTTGTAGAAGGTCGTTCTTTTAAAGAAAGTGTTGCCGAGCATGGACGAAACGCAGCTGGTAGCTTATTACACGAAACGGGCGAGCGCATTCATAAAGGAAAAGGTTTAGGGAAGCGTAAACATATAAATTCTACGATACATATAAAAAGCAATAAAAAGTTAAATGATGGTCAGCGTCAACAACATCAACATCAAAAACAACATAAACGTAAACACCTGAAACGACGTTCCTCATTCTTAAAAAAGACTCCACGTAGAGTAGTCGGTTTCAAGGATATCTATTCAAAATGAGTAAATTTATTGATGCTGCGTCGTCTCCTAGTAGTAAAACGGAGTTAGATTTATTTACCGTACCTCCAACGCAAGTTGCTATTCGTAGAAGTTTTTGGTCTGAAATTCAGTTACAAAATCCTTGAACTAATGAAGGACCTTACGAGTTTGTTATTTCACCTGATTCATATATGTTGGACTTATCAAAAAATTTTATATATTTTACTATTCGAATTACGAAAGCTAATGGCGCTGCTTGCACTTTAACAGCAGACGCCAACAATAATCTTACTGGAAATGTTGTAGCACCAATTAATTTGATCGGGGAAAACATTTTTTAAACAGATCAGGATGTACTTAAATGGAAAATTAATATCTGACAGGTAAGTTTTATAATTAAATGTATGTTTACCTTTTTTAATTTTAACATTTTAACATTTCAGTGGGGATAGATACGCTTACAGATCTTATTTGGAAACGGAATTGAACTATGGTCGTGATGCTAAGTCGACACATGTTGCAGCTGCTGGTTATGCTTTTGAAAATGGCGATGTTCTCGATATAAAGAAAAACAAGGGTGCTTTGGAAAGAGTTCAGATGTTCAAAAATAGTGCAGTTGTTGAATTAATGGCTCCTATACACGCCGATCTATTTATGCAAGAACGTTTTCTATTGAATCAATGTACTTTGAAAATTGATTTATACAGACATAGAGATGATTTTTGCTTGCAAAAATTTATATCTACTGACAACGAAGCTTATAAAATCGAAGTTAAAAGCATGTCTTTATTTATTAAAAAAGTTGAAGTTGCGGATAATATCAATCTAGCTATTGAATCCATGTTACAAAATACAGCTGCAAAATACCCTATTCGTCGATGTCATGTTACAAGTCTATACATAACAACTAGTCGTCGCTCAGCTCCTCTGAACTCATTGTTCACAGGTCCTTTACCTCCTCGTCTCGTTGTGGCGCTCGTTGATGGTTCAGCTGCTAGGGGTGATTATAATCAAAGCCCCTTCAATTTTAAGCATTTCGGATTAAACGAGATTAAAATAACAAGTGGTACTACAACCTTACCTACAACACCATATATGCTAAATTTTAAAGAAAACAAATATTTGCGCACTTTTGTACAATTATTTGAGGGTGTAGGAATCGGTACAGATAACAAGGGTAATGAAATTACTCGAAATTCTTTTACAACGCATAACACGGTTTTTGTTTTTGATTTGACTCCTTGCGGTATGGATGGTAATTTTTGGGAACTCGTACGTGAAGGAACCACTAGTTTACAGATGAATTTTGGAGAGGATATACCAGATGGCGGTATTGAAGCACTTATATACGCAGAATTTGACTCTCTCGTAATGATTGATAAAAATCGTGAAACCTTTACAGATTATAGTATTTAAATACGTTATATTTATATGTACATTTCATCTCATTTTTTTATAATAAAAAAATCACTTATAGTTGTTGTTTATACACTCCTTCTCTTTAGGTATTGTTTAAAAATATTCTTTTAATTTATTCCTAATTATAAATGAACTTCCTTTTATTACTCCTCCTTTCCTTTATTTTCTCCTTTAATTCTACAGTAATACGTAATTATCTTGTACGTTCTTTTTACCCTAAGACCTGTTTGTGCATATTCTCTACATATCGTTTACTCGTACATCTCTAAATATCTGACTACAGTAAACCCTTTTTTATATTCCCGAAGTTGACACATACACACACACACTCATAGTAGAACTCTAAAGAAATTATCTTTACTATTAAATGCAATAAATAAAAATTTTTATTAATTTTAGTTCAATTTAATTTATTTGAAACAAAATATATATATATACAAAATTTAAAACAAAATAGAATAAATTATGCATATATACAAAATTTAAAAACAAAAAAATATACATATACATATATACAAAATTTAAAAACAAAAAATATACATATATACACTCGCCTTGCCCGCCGCCGCCGCCGTCGCACCCCCCACGCTAAAAGTTTCACGCGTATCCACTAAAATTTTTACAAATTTTAATAACTATTTTAGTTAAACAAAAATTTTTACTCTAATATATCAATTAACTGCTAAGTAATAGGTACAAGATCTATCAATAGCCTTTATTTTATCGTAAAATTTTATCGTATAAAATTGTGTAAATAATTGAAAGCTTCTAGAATATTCTAGAAATGTTTTTTGTCAAGTTTTAGACAACTCAGCTATATACCATACAATAATATACATGAATTAGAAATCTGTAACATGTTGCAGTTGTAGTAAAAGCTTATAATAATTTTACTCTCATTAAATATAAAATTTATATCTCTACTACGTGTTTTAACTATAACATCTGAACTTACTAGAAACGCGGCAGCGCTAGTTTTACCCTCTCCTCGACGTAGCGACCGTCGGCGTTTTCCCATTCAGCCCTCGCACCTGGGGGGAGGATATTCCACAGGTGCGAGGCTAGGTGACCGTCGACCAGCGAAGGTTTTCAAACATACGGCGTAGACGTTTCATGAAACCCCAAAAGGGTTTCTGTCTAGCCGGATATTCAACCCCTCGCTGGCTTTTCCACCAGCTCTTGAAGTCCGTCGAGGCCTCCTCCCAGAAGACGGACGCCCACGCGTCAATGTCCGCCGTCGTTAAAAACGGCTCTAAATTAATAATAATGAAATAGTATACATATTAATTTTTAATTCAAAATATTTGTAAATCAATGTACCGTAAGCCTCGTAGGCGGCTCTCAACGTCGAAATAAACGTAACGAAAACGGCTTCCATTGGTAGTCTCGGGTGTCGCGCGCAAGTACAAAAATAAAAATGGTTCTTCTTCTTCTATTTTTTCTATTTATACCTCTTTACCCTCATTAAAACCTTTTCCGGTTTTTTCTGCTTTTTGGTTGAATCTTTTCGGTTTTTCTTTGAAGGTTCTATCAAAATAACAATAATCACCATCTTAATTGTTTTGGTATTGCGTCTCTTTAAAGGTTTTAGGCTCTAGGTTATTCTAGAAAACTATCAAAATAACAATAATCACCACCTTAATGATTTTGGTAAAGCGTCTCTTGCTACCGTGTTTTATAGAACCTTTGACCTTTTCTAGCATTTCTAATTGGTTTTATGATCTAAATGGCTTCACCTGTCTAACCTTTCTATGTTTGCTCTGGGAAACACTCTGTATACAAAACCGCATCTACCTACATAAATCATCTAATATAATGTATTAATTTCCGATACGTAGAATAACGTTCATGTATTGATGATTTAGTTCTTTTCTTTTTCTTTTTCTTTTTTCTTTTCTTTTCTTCAAATATTTTTGAGGTATCAATTATTTTTTACATTTAGAATATTTTTCATCTCAACTGTTCACTTTTCTACATGCGCTTTATACCCACTCTTTTGGGTCATTTTTCTATAAAAGAATTTGATCA
>CAWUHX010000106.1:627122-851085 GCA_963922205.1 Romanomermis culicivorax | reverse complement strand
CAGGGCATGTTGTTTGAATGAATGATATCATTGGCTATGGAATTCCAAACATCAATATTTCGCGAACAAAAATCATGTTTTAAAGCGTTAGAGTTATATTTCGATTTATACAATTTAAATAAGTTAGACGCGCGATAATTGAATGGACTCAAAGTGAAAAATAAGTCTGGTGGAATAACTTTAAATTTCAAAATTAAGAACATATAAGATAGGTCGATACACGTACGTCTAAATTCAAGGTCATCAAGGCCAGATTTGTTGAGGCGCTCCTTATAGCTTAAATCTTTGTATCCAAAAAGTCTTTTTGTAAACCTTCGTTGAACTTTTTTCTACCAATTTAGTATCCCCAACCAGACAAGGATTCCAGAGTGGTGAACCATATTCCAGGATAGGGAGAACATAGGATTTAAAAGCCCTGATTTTTAATTCATTGAAGTTAGAGTGAAAACATTTTAAAATCAAATTTGCCACCCTAGATGCTTTTTCAACCACATAATTACAATGGGCAGTTGCTGACAATTTTTCATTGAACATAACACCAAGATCCTTCATCTCTGAAACAGTAGGAATCAGAAAATCGTTTATATAATACTCAACTTTGGGGTTATTACTCCCAAGATGCAAAACAGAACATTTTTCCAGAGAAATAGATAATTGCCATTTCAATGACCATTCATAAACTTTGACAAGATCGCCTTGTAGTACTTCAGCATTTTTGGTAGCATTGAATATTTTCACATCATCAGCAAAAAGATAAATTTCACTGCTAATACCATCAAATATATCATTTATGAAAATTAGGAACAATGTTGGTCCCAATACACTACCCTGAGGAACCCCACTAGTAACCTTAATTGGATTAGAGAAGCAATTGCCAATTTTTACCACCTAAAAAATTTCACCACCTAAAAAATAAAAAATTTTTACCACCTAAAAAAAAATTTTACCATATGCCACCTAAAAAAAAACCCATGTTTACCAGGGTTACGATACTATGCTTTATAATGTGTTCCATCTAAAATATCATGATGTCTAACATGGAACTACTATGCTTTATAATGTGTTCCATCTAAAATATCATGATGTCTAACATGGAACGTTTTAGAAATTATATACAAGTTTTGTGGATTGCCGAAAACCCCTGCTTTTGAACTTAAATAAAAAAATGGCTACTATTTTCAATTGGAAACTTCAAATTAGTGATTTGAACTATTTTCCATCATCTTATTAAGAAAAAAGCAAGCATTATTCAGCATAATAATAAAGCTGTGATGTTCCGTTTCAAAATGTCAAGTTCATTATGTTTCAACGCTTTAAATTTGAAAGAAACAAGTTTCTCAACACGTTAATAAAGGTTTCAACTGCAAGAAATTATTAGTTACTGTCGAATTTTAATATTTTCTCCTCGTTCCATCTTAGACCCGACTCGGGTCTAAGATGGAACACTGACCAGGTTTTAAAAAAATGCCCACTGCTGCTAAGAAACGCAACAGTGGGCATCAATTTTTTTTATTTAATGCATAGATGAACTATCTATCATTTGCCAAAGTTCCAATTCCAACAGATTTATGATGATCGAACATTTGATGATTTTCTGAAGTGTGTTCCATCTTAGCCCATTTACCCTACTCTAATCAAGTCGCCCCACTTTACCTTATATACATACCTGTACTTGGGGGGGGGGGGTTGGGGGGGACCCCCCCCAACTCGGCCAACCCTATACCCAAAATCATTTCCCCCCCCCAGTTTGGAAAAAATTTAAAAAATTTTCGAAAAAGTGTATGTTTTTTTGGCCTTTTTCGGGAAAAATTTCGACTTTTTCCTACCCCCCCCCCCCCAAAATTTCGGATTTACCCCCCCCCCCCCCCCCCAACTGGTCGGAGGTCTTACAGGTATGCTTATATAATGTAAAGACTAGAGAGAATAAAGTCTAAAATTGTGTAAATTTCCGGTCGAAACACTGTATTAACGATTTCTATTTTTCTATGGAATCAATCAAACACAAAAATTAAGGATTTCAGTTCTAAATCCGAATCTGACTGAATGAACAGAGAATATTCAGAATTTTTTTCATTCATCGTACATTAACAGCCTGTAAAGTTTGCTGCAGCCTGCAACGATACTCTAATACAGTATTTCGAAGAGAAATCGCTCGCGTTCGGGTCTAATATAAGAGTAGGAAATATTATATTCATTGAATCGTCGCGAAGCGCCGAAAATTTTTGGCATTTTCAGCGCCTAAAACGTCTAGAAGTCAAGGAAATTTAATGTTTGACTAGCCAAAAATGTTGTGCCAATTGGCACAAACGCTCAAAAATTTTTGTGCCATTCCAAATTTTTTTGTGCCAAAAACCATGTTTTGGCACAAAAAACACTGTGCCTCAGCGTTTTTTTTTGTGCACGGACATTTGTGCCAATTGGCACAAGAGGCCAAAAAAATTTGTGCCAATGGCACAAAAAATTTTTTTTTACTAGAGACATATACTGAAAACTGCGGAAAAGTTTTAGGCCAAAAGTTTGATAAAAAGTTAATGTTTAAGGCATTAATTTTTTTGCGAAAATCGTGCCCAACCTATTTTTCAGCTAACCATGTCAGTGAGAAAAGAAAAAACTGTGCAACAAAATAGTTCAAGAAATCCCAAAAAGAAATGGAATGCTGAGACAATTTAAATAGCTCTAGAATTGTTCAGGAAGTTCAAATTGATTCAATTTTTGACTACGAACGAATATCTATGTTATGTATATTTAACAACCATGTGAAGACTAGAGAAAATAAAGTAGAAAATCGTGTTAATTTTCGATCGAAACATTGTACCATTATCAACGATATTGACTTTTCTATCTGAATCAATCAAACACAAAAATAATTTCTGTTTTAAATCCGAATCTGACTGAATGAAGGGAGAATATTCAGAATTTCTTTTCACTCATCAGTCTTGACAGCCTATAAAGTTTGCTGCAACAATACTAATACACTAATCACAGAGAAATCGTTCGCGTTCGGGTCAAATATACGAATGGGAACTATTATATTCATTGATTCGGCGCGAAGCGCCGAAAAATTTTTTCATTTTCAGCCCCCTAAAACGTCTAAAAATCAAGGAAATTTAATGTTTGACCAGCCAAAAAATTTGTGCCAATTGGCACAAACGCTCAAAATTTTTTGTGCCATTCCAAATTTTTTTGTGCCAAAAACCATGTTTTGGCACAAAAAAAAAACACTGCTGTGCCTGCAATGTAAGACCTACTATTAGCCGTGCGAAAAACACAGTATATCTCATCTTACTAATTTTTTATTGATGTTCCCATCTTGCGGATCAGATTCGACATTTGTCAGCTGTTATTTATTCAGCCTGACACATTGCATACAGTTTATATTTCCATAATTATCCTAATTTGTGTACAAATTTATTTAATCTATTCGATTACCATGATAAACTGGTCGATATCAATTTATGAGGGAACTTTTGTGCACAATATAGCTTAATTTTTCGATGATTTTCAGGATGGATTGTTGTGTACAAGCCATTGAACTTCATAATTTGCACAAAACGGCCATTTTGTTTTTTCAAACGTTGGGTTGGTGGAGATGGATAATCGCAGTTGAAATATAGTCGGATCAAATCCGATACTTTATTCAATATATTATCCGTATGTTTCATTAACTGAAATTGGGAGCCATGTCACATCAACTAGATAGGTGATCAGTCACATTGATGGGAAACCCCATACCGTATCCCATAGGAAATACGGCCATGACACTGTAGGTGACATGCTGTGACCCCATTGGGTGGCTCCGTTAATGGTTTCAGTTCGGGAACCTAACCCAGCTGGTACTACCACAGGTAAGCCTATGATGTACCTCGGCCTTGTCCTTGGGTTCTGCTATAGAATAATGGACAACGCGGCCGGGTCAGGGGTGCCAATCCCTAGTCCTCATTCACTGGGAATGAGGGACGGTGCCATTCACAGAATGGCATACTGTAGGGGACCCAATTGTTAACCTAAATCCCCTTATTGGCCCTGACCTTAAGGCTCTGAGGGCTTTCTCAACTGAGGGTACTTCCAAGGGAAACTAGCTTAAGGAGGATTCCCACAAATATACCCTCAACAATAACAACCCCTGAGAAGACTCACTGAATCCTCTTCTCAAAGTACTCGGTGCTGGGCGACGGGTTCTGGGATCAAAGCGTGGGTCCTACGGATGGCAGTGAGCAGGTACGGGAATCCGGAGCGATTCAACGTAAAAGGTAATGCCGCTGCGGGTCGGCAGGCGGCGTTATCAAATGTTTCCTCGGGGAGGGCGATGGGGTTCTTGATTAACGGCGATGGGGGTGAGCTCCTACGGTCGGGTTACTGTCACTGGCAACGTAAAAGGAGGTGGGAGGCGAGAATATGCAAATTTATTCGATGAGCGGCGAATGCAGTTGACAATAAAAATATAATAATAAGGATGAAGGGCAAAATGCAAGACGCAGGCTAAAAAGACGCAACAATGATTAGGCCCAAAAAATGAGTGTCAAACTAACGAAGCATGCCCTTTTAAAGGGCTCCATAAACTACAGTATGCCTTGGGCGGAGTTAACACTTCCCCAAACTAACTTCTGCAGCGGAAATCGCTGCAGAAGATGCCTATGGTCACATAGACATTTTCCAGTTCACAACGTTAAGCATTGGGGCAAGTTTTCACTCTCCATGCTCAACATAGGAACGTCATCTAGTGAGAATTTCCAACTAGTCCTCTCACCTTGCAAAACGTCGCTAGTTTTTACTGATAAGAGGTGCGCGTTGTGCTCCAATTACAGCGATGAGCTCGGAGAGCTTATCTCTAACAGAAATTCTTGACTAGCGGGTACATACCGTAGTCTATGTGTGCGATAGAAAATAATAAATCAAAATGGAAATAAAATGTGTGCAAATGAAACAGAAACGAAACATGAAAGTACACACATAAATTGCATGTAAAAATTAAAAAACGAAACGTAAAATTAATGCAAATTACTGTAACACAAAAGTGACGGAAAACATAACAAAAAATTGTGATGTGAATCACGTGATGTTCAATGAAATTTGTCCGCACGTGACATGGCGGTCCTTCGAAAAAGGGCGTCCTTGTCCTTGTGTATGGGATGCGGCATGTCCGTGGAGGTCAAACGTTCAGGTGAAGGTGATGGCGGGCGGTTGATAGTCCAGTGGTTTTTCGGTGCGTTTTAGCTCGCAGAATTATGTTAGTGGTGCATGGAGTTGCTGACGTCAATTGATCTGTTTGGTGAAGTTGCCAATTGTCCATTGATTTGTGAAATCTGTAACAAGACTAAAAGAAAAATTTTAGGGGCGAGATATAGGCTATCACACAGATGCATCTGTGATATGAGGCAATACCCTAGTTTAGATGCATTGGTCGCTGCTCATTCTCTTCTTTACACTGCTGTCCCAGCATGGAGCAGGAGTGGGTATTCCCTGAGGGGCACGGTGGTCCTTCCAAAAAGGATGACCCCTTCTGTAAGATCTAAAGAAGAGAAGAACCACTTGATTATGGGTCGGAGACCTCTGCATCAAGATGTGGGTCAATGAGATCTTGTGTAAAATCCGGGTTTGTTGATGGAATCAACAAAGGTGCTGTCTCGATTACCTGTGAAGTGGAAGATATCTCCTCTAATTCAGTAGGCTGATCAGGTGACACATAGCGTCTAAGCTGATTAACATGCACAGTATCTTCTTGATCTGTCTCAAGCCGAATGGTGACATTGGGATATGCCACATTTGTTACAGAGTAGGGCCCATCATAAATGGGCAGCAATTTAGGCGTCAGACCATGTTTGCTGGTGATGCGCAGTTTGAGCACCTGATCACCAACTTTGTATGAGACATCTCATGCCATGCAATCGTAAGACCTGGCATAAGCTGCCTGTGATCTCTCAATTCGGCTCTGGATCAAGGTCAAGGCATTTGTAAAATGCTGTTTGACCTCCATATCATAGGTAGAAACATCTATGATATGGGCTGGAGGGTTGAATGAGAGCGCCGCATCAACAGGTAGCATGGGCGTACGACCATAAATGAGCTCAAAGGGTGAATATCCTGTGGACTCATTCATGCTAATGTTGACGGCAAACACAGAATACAGCAGGTGTTCATCCCAATCAGTATGACCTTGGTGGACATACATACGTAGCCGTGTAGCTAGCATCTGATTAGCTCGTTCCACTTCTCCATTCGTCATCGGGTGATAAGCGGTGGAGTGGATTTTCTTAGTTGAACAAATGGCAGTGATTTCAGTCATCAGTTTGGATGTGAAATCAGTACCATGATCAGACTGGAGAATCTGCGGTGCCCCATGTCTGCAGACAATTTGTGTAACAAAAAGTCATGCTATGGTTTGCGCAGTAATGTCCGGAGTAGCGAAAGCCTCAACCCATTTGGTAAAGTAGTCGATAAAGACTACAATAAAATGGTTTCCACTTTCACTAGTGGTCATTGGTCCCATACAGTCGACACCGACTCAATGAAATGGTCCCATAATGGAGATCGGTTTCAGAGTTGCACTTTTTTCTTGCGGGTTTATTCCATTGGGAAAGATCACACCGCTGACAAGAGGACTTGAAGTTGGCACTGAGGGAAGGCCAGTGGTACCTGCGGGCTATAAGCCTCGCGGTACATTTTGCACTAAAACGTCCAGCAAGAATGTCATTATGGTGAGCCTCAATAATAGTAGTAACCATTGATCGAGGGATGACAATCTTGTTGGAGTCGCCTGTCCACTTCTGAAGGATGTTATCCAGCAGGTGGTAGCCATTAACATCATTCTGGTCGCCAAAGGGTTTTAAAGACCTAAGAATGGAGGCTAATTCCGGATCCTCAAATTGAGCTGCGAGAAGGTCATGGTGCTGCGCATCCTGTGATATCTCTGCATAAGACTCAGACCCCGCCAGGCGCTGCGCACCATCGGTGGTCCTTTGGGATGATCTCGCCAGGCGCTGCGCATCATCGGAGATCATTTGAGATGTTCTCGCCAGGCGCTGAGCATCATCGGAGATCATCATAATTTCTTTCTCGGGTCTGTATAAAGGGGTATCAAGTATACTCTCCCTGGCAAGAGAATTAGGATCAGGAAGGCGTGATAATGCGTCAGCATTACGGTTAGACCAACCTTTCCATGGCCGAATTGTCAGTTTGAATTCAGCTAACACAAGGCCCCACCAAGCTATCTGGGCTGAAGGGTTGGGTTTCTCCAACACAGCCTTAACAGCAGTATGATTGGTCTGAACGACCACCTCATGTTGAAAGAGGTAAGGCCGAAAGTGCTTGACAAAATGGACAACAGTGAGAGTCTCTAACTCCATAATAGTGTAGTTCTTCTCAGCTGCCGTTAACCCTCTACTGGCGTACGCCACAGGATGGTCGTATCCATCATCATCTAACTGGCTCAGAACTGCTCCTATCCCTGAAATACTTGCATCAGTTTGAAGTATGAAGGATTTTGTAAAGTCCGCATGGCGCAGAACAGGAGGGTTCATCAACAGCCTTCGGAGTTCGTCGAACGCCGCTTGCTGAGATTTTGACCACAGGAAGGTAACTTCCTTGCGTAAGAGCTTGGTCAGCAGCTCGCTGAGCCGTGTGCAACCAGGGATGAAATGCCTATAATAAGACACAAGACCAAGAAAAGACTTGATGTCTTTGGTGTTCTGTGGAATGGGTAGATCCTGGATGGCAGCCAATTTGACTTCATCCGGCTCTAAGCTGTTCTGTGAGATACAGTAACCTAGATATTCTACCTCAGAGTGCGAAAACTTGCACTTGCTCAGTCTGAGCTTCATCCTACCCTGACGGAGACATGTAAACACATCCATCAAGTGCTCAAGCATCTGGGTGTGAGAGTTCCTGAACACCAAGATGTCATCGAGATAGGTCAATGCTGTGCACCACTGCAATCCCATGAGAAGCGGGTCCATGAGACGTTGGAACGTCCCAGGTGCATTGCAAAGACCAAAAGGCAGATAGTTGAACTCGTAAAGTCCAATAGGCGTGTTAAACGCCCTTTTCTCCTTGTCTGCCTGGGCAATAGGTATAGACCAGTAGGCGTTAGCCTGATCAAGGGTAGTAAAGTATTTCATACCCTTGAGTTTGTCGAGGATATCATCAATCCGTGGGAGAGGATAAACATCCTTTTTCGTGACTGCGTTAAGACCACAAAAGTCCACACACATCCGGTGTGACCCATTTTTCTTGTGAACCAGAACGGTGTTAGTGGCCCAGGGAGAAGTGCTAGGCCGAATAATACCTTTTTCCTGGAGCGCTGTGACTTCTTGTATGATGAGGTCCTTTTCCTTGGGCACGGTGCGGTAAGGGAAATGGCAGACTGGGCGAGCGTCACCTGTGCTGATCTCTTGGTGCACGAGGTCAGTGGAACTTGTGTCCTTCTCATCAGTAGCATAGAGGTCGGTGAATGCAACCAGTAGATCGAGCAACGCTGTTTTATCCTGTGAGGAGATATCAGAAGATATCACAGCATTTGCTTCAACCCACTTACGGTCAAGAATGGTATCAGTCTTGACCGCCGAATCCCTGTGAGGAATCAGTGTGCATCTGCACATGACCGATGGTCGTGTGCGGGTAGAGAACCACTGGGTGTGTACTCAGGTTAACCACCTGTAGGGGTATGCGACCATTTGTCACAGTGCTCACAGTACCAGCAAAATACACACTGTGTTGTTGTCCCAAAAGAGGCTATGGAAAGAAAGCTACCTCGGGCACAGTTGCGTATAATGAAGGTACAGGTGTAGTAAATTCTGTCAGCGAGCGAGGCTCAAGGACAATCAACTCCTGCAAGGGCAGTGCACCATGAGCAGAGGGAGAGTTGTGAATGAGGCCCTCACATGGAACCCGAAATTCCTTGAACTGAAGAAAGGATTTCTCCCAGTTCAAGCTGTTGCAATTGAACCGTCCGAGGAAGTTCGTCCCCAAGACTAGTTCAGCTGAACAATTCTCTTGAACTTGGACCTGAATCCATTCAGAGACATCAGCCACTGTCACCGTGACATAGGCAGCACCTAGCAGTAGAATCAGAGACCCGTTGGCTGCTATGGGGGGAGCCCTAGTCTCTGTGAGTACCAAGTCGGGTAACTGGACTGCCAACTTGTGATCCAGGAGCGAGAAAACTGCTCCTGTATCAATTAGAGCTTTGGCTTCCACCCAATTGTTCAGGCGCACTCTGATATGAGGGGTCCTCATTTCAGTGGGGTAGAAGGCTGACACCACATGACCTGGGTCAGGTAGGGAGACATCAAAACTGGACTCTGGGGCATCAGTTCGCCGCGGTATTGGCAAACCAGTGCGTCAGAGTAATCCTACCAGAGCATAACCAACCGAGGCTTCTGGATTGGTCTGAGGAGTGGGATGAACCTGAACAGTAAGTACATGGTCCGATCTCTCTCCTGAGCTCTGAGTGGCTCCTAGTGATTCGACCTCAGTATCAGAGAGTGGTGGCACCTCTAGTACCGGGGATGCAGGTGCATCAGAATCGCTAGGCTCGCGAAAACGGCCTTTCTCGAGTGTAACCAGAGAATTTCCAGGCAGGGGTCGAGGACAGTTTGACCCTGACCTGGCCATAAAATGACTACTGGCCCGTCTAGAATAGGTCCGGCTACCTCAGGTTGACAGACGTGATGAGGCAACCGAGGAGGCTCTCGAGGGTGGCCGAGAAATGGACAAAGTCCTTGATCTTGATCAAGACCCAGACCTGTGTGAGGCCCTTGATAGTGAATGTGTGTTCTCCCACCAGGGTTCGACCTGATCAATCTCAGCCGCTGTCAAAAGAAGTGGCAGTTCTACCACATTCAACTAACAGACATGTTGTTGGTAATCAAATGTGATATTCTGGAATTGTTCTAGAAAGTCCAATCTAAGAATCAGATGGACCGGTGCCCAGAAAGAAGACCTAGTCTTACACACATTGAGATGTATATCCACTCTTGTGTGTGGCTGACGGGTTCCAGGCAACATGATCTCATACGGACCTGATAATAGGGTATGGATGGCTTTTCCATTAATACTCATTAATGGGTTAAAGTTGTGGTGTTGCTGGAAAGCCATCGCTGCCTTCAGACTTTCTTTAATCAGCGCTTTGTGAAGGCGTTGACTAATGATGGTCTGTGGACAACCAGTGTCAAGGAACGCAGGTGTTTCCGTGAGGTCAACCAGTACGACAAAACACGGAGTGATCCTCTCTAACTGAGTTGGCACATCGTTCTGTACATAATGAAAACCTACCCAATGCTGAACTTTCCGGAGGAGGTTCAACGGAGAGTATTGGCTAACAAACCGAACCTGTCTTTTTCGTGGAGAACCTAATAGGAGAACCCAACATAGATGAGAAATCCTGTACTGGCCAGCACTGCCAGAGCGATGAGGGTGTTAAAGATCAACTGCACTGGTCCACTCAAAAGAGACTGTAAGCCCTGTATGAGGTTGTGCTGCTGACCAGTAATCACATGGTTTGCTGTCAGACCAACACCTTCCAGTGAGGCTTTGATGTCAGTCCCTACCCCGGCAACTGCCTGATAAAGAGTGTCTGGTTGTAGGGATAGACCAGCGGTATAGTTTACCAACTGGTTCAAGACCGCTTCAATTTTTCCAGTCTTATAAACGTATTGTTTAAAGAAAGCAAAACTTGAAGGGGTCATCGCCAACTGATCGTGAAAGAGCACAGGCATGTCAAAGTGAGTGAGGTTGAAGCGCTGTTTCAAGAAAAGTTCAAGTGGAATGTGGCTCACATGGACCATGCCAGACTCAGTAAACCAGCCCGAGCAATTTCGGAAAATCCCCGTAAAGTGATGGTCACTCCCCACTTTTAGGCTAAATTTAATCAGATCGGGGCCACCGAGGGTAGCAGAGTAAATGGTACCACCAACCTGTATGGATAGATACTTGTAATAAGTGTCTCCCACCTGGTACAAGTGGGAGACATAGGTGGTGTTGACCTTTTGACGGGGCCATATCGTCAGTGCTTCACCCGTGAATTCTGCCATCAGGTCATTCCTTTGCAGAATTGCCCAGGCTCCTAGTGTAGGGTCAAAACGAAGCAACTGCCCAGTCAGATCAAGGTAGCATTGAGCCTGGGAGCAAAGCTCAAGCCACATGAATGGAAAATTGTTAATTTCCCATTCTTTGATCTGCTGAGCCAGGTAGTTCAGCCTGGCATTGACAGGGTCAGGACGTGAGTCCTCTGCCAATCTGAATAACCTTTGGGTCATATTAAACCTTCCGTGGATGCGTAGAAGAAGATCCTGATCCACCCGCACTGTGTTTAACTAGAGGTCAGGACACAACCGGAAGAAGGGAGAGTTTCCCGGAATCTTCAGGGCAACTTGCAAATCATCGATGATGATATGGTTCCCTGACACAGACGCAGTGTAATTGCCCTGAGGACGATAATGACACTGTGCTGTAAAGTTTGTTGCAGTCCAAACAATTACCCCGTCTAGAGTAGTGCATTGACCTGCAGTGGGACTGGATCAACCTACATCTCGTAAGGTACTTAGAGTTGTAGTGCCATCCCACAAAGCAACCTGTCCCTCCTCGATGAAGAGGTTAGTCACCATATTGCAGAGGTCACTGCAGCACCATGTGTACATCACATTCAGTGTCTGGTTTGTGCTATAAAAGCCAGGATGGATTTCCACAAGCTACCTCAGTGTGATGCGCTAGCCTAGAAGCCACAGGCACTAGATGCTGAGTAGTGATGATGTCTGCAGTGATGCCCCTCGATCTGAAGAAACCAGTGTTGGTGTAGACTTTACAGTTATGTAATGTGCATTTCCATGCTTATGTAGTGATTGGATCAGAAATAGGAACATATACTGTGACATTCATGTGTTGTGGACTCCATGAAGATTTCGATGGTTTACACTCTACTTTTTGGGGTAGCTCAAGTGGGTGACTGCTTCTTGAAAAACCACAAAATTAGTACTGAGTGGCATGTACTGCACAAATCATTCCTAAGAACAGTAGTGTCACGAAGGCCCAATTTATTGTGTACAAGCTACTTACAAACGGTGCTCGTAAATATACACCAATATGTACAGTGTCCGCCCGTCGGGGGGTTTCATTCTTCATTGTCGTCGTCGGAGGATATCAGCTCCTCGCCAGGTAAGTCAATGACCAGGCCCCCGCAGGGATGAATTTCGCCAAGAACGCCAATTTTCGGGGACTGTGGGGCTGTTGCCATTGGAAATAGTGACGCCTCGATGACACTGACGTCATCATTAACGGAGCGCAACGTTTCTCCAAAGACGTTGGTGACCTTGGTCCTTGATCTCGCAGCAGCCAGTAGTTGCTGCTGGGCAATCACGGCCAGTGTTTGGGCTCCTGTCGTTGTTGTTGACTGTAGGGCGGCAACAACTGCTGTGGGCTGCGCGTTGCGGCTCCCCTATTCCACAGTGCCGCAGATGGCGTCCACTGCCGGTTATGACGGTTCACCGTCCAACAGGATCTTGTCCACCGGGGTGGCGCAAATAGTTCCATCGGCGATAAACTTGAGCGCCTGTCGAGCGACATCAGGCCCCAATATTGGCAGCGCCGCTGGCGCTGAAACCATCACGTCGGCAGCCATAAGCACCTCAACCTCGAAGGGCTCGTTGAGTAGGGCCCATGGGAGGTGCAAATACTTCTTGGCCAAATCCATTGACCAAACTGCCTGCATTGCTTCGGTGACGGATAAGGAATCTGTAAATTAGAAATCATTAAAGCCGGTGACTTATGAGCATATCTGATTTTCAGACCTGAAATGTCAGAAAAAGAAGGTAGTATACCTAGCAGATTCATTGATTCCATTTGACTGATGACCTCCAGCGTGGAGTCCGTAGGAATTCCGGGCGGCGGTCCTTGGGCGGCAAAACGGGCCGAAGGCACCGGTGTACCTTCCGTCAGTCAATACGACGTGACCATGCTGACGTCGCCAGTCATTTTCAGCGTGGTTGATGGGTTTATGTTGACCGGCGTCGTGTATTTCGGCAGCGGCGGCAGCAATGCTGAGGACCTTATCAGTGATGAAACCACTGCGGCAGCTAAAAATCCAACACTGATTACACAGACAGGATAACACAGTTGTGAAGGATCTGCCAGGTGTTCAGCCAGAACTTCATCATCCAGATCAAACAGATCTGGGTGAGGAAAACCATCGGTAGCCCCTACAGCATTATTTTGCCATCAGGGTGGCGGATATCGGTTTCCTGTCCTGTTAGGAGGTGGATTAGCATGTTGCCGAAAATTCCCACTTCTCCCCTGAGGAGAGTAACCAGCATTATGAAAGTTAGTCTCACCAGGCGTTGTCGGATTCAGATGTGGGCAGGCCGTGGCCCTGTGCACCTGTATTTGTCGGCAATGGGGACAGGGTCTCTTGCATCAGTCAGTGGGGTGTGCCCTCGTTCGACAAAAATAGCAATGGCTGGTGCCGGTGGGGGTGGCGTTGCTAGGGCCGGCGCTATCGGGATGTTGGGCACGGCAATTAGCGTCCTTGTGGGTGCAATGTCCATGGTAGGAGCACATCTGTAAATGTGCCCCTGACGGGCGATCGCCAGCGTTTTGGACGCACGTCGACGGCATCGTTGACAGCATCCAATTCCTCGGAGGCCGCGCCGTTTGCTGAGCCGTAAGTCGGGCAACGTGAGCCATAAGCCAGGCCATCTCCGATTGTAAATGTCGAATCTCGTCGGATGGCGTTGCCAATGGACGTTGAGCGGTGCCCCTTTGATTCGACATTGACCTGACGTTGTCGGCGGTCCTTTGTTCTGAAGAGAAAACAGCATTATATGGGGCAGTATACCTAATCTCATCCCGAAAGTTTGTGATTCTGCATAACAAGCTGCTTTGAGAGTCTCTTTAAGAGTTGTGAACTCCCTGAACTTAATACTATCTCGAAGGACTGGTCTCAACCCTCTCAGAAAGATAGGTTTTATAATCGAATCCCTAACATCAGTCGCGAGATCCAGGTAAGCCACCCTGGACAGTTTCTTAAGGTGCTCAAGGTAGACTATCGCGGACTCAGTCGGCTTCTGCAGGCGATCCTGGATCAACTGCTGATGCAGATCTGAGTCAGGCTCTACTGGAAAGTCTTTCCTCAGAAAAGTCGTGAACTCTTCATAGCGGGTAGGCTGCGGAGTACCACTGCTAAAGTCCCAGCAGGATGCGAGAGCAGGACCTGTTAGGCAAGACTCCAGAAACGCGATTTTATATGCATGATCCATCTCTGTTACCCCTTGAAGTGTAAAGAAACGGGTCAAGTGAGATATAAAATCTGTTATGGACTCACCAAAAGCACCTGAAAAGGCAGGAGGGGCCATGAAGCTGGACACAGGAGGGTGCCTTCTGCCATTCATAGCCTCCAGCTTTTGGTTGAGCAGTCCAAGCGCATTCTCAAATGCAGCTTGGACCTTATTCTCAATTTGTGAAGGTAGATCAACTTCTGACTTCATAGTTGAGAGTTTGTCTTCCTGTAAGGTAGCTAAGACTGATAATCGTGCCTGTGAAGCTATTCGATCAAACTGAATAGAGAGGGGCTCACTTGTCTGCTTAAGCTTAGTACTAAGGGGACAGGAACATCTAGGTGTCTCTATTTTGTGATGGTGAAGTAAGTGTTACTCTTGTAGTCGTGCGGCGAAGAGGCACAGAAATTACGAGATCGTTTACGCGACAGCGTTTTGAGGCTTTAATGCTTGTTCTTTACAATAACTAGCAACCACTCAACGATGGGGCTAGAAAAGAACAAGGTTTTAGCCCTCAGAACAGGTTGACTCAGAAGGGAATTTATCTGGTCACCTATATACTTAGAGAGGGGATAACCCATGTGTAAAGAGAGGGGAGATTATATCCAACCTTTAGTGAAGAAATAAGGCTAGACCGAGTTATTTGAACCAAAAGTAAATAAATTTAAATGAAATGGTGGTTTCCCAACCGAAAAAAAAGGACGACGTAAGGACTCTTGTACGGATAAACCAGCCCAAAGGGGAATTTTATTTGGAGGTTAAGTCCATTGTGCTAATTTACAAACCTTGGGATATGGGAGAGCTCGTAACGGACAAAGTCCTACTCACCAGGAGTAGCGCGTGGAGTAGCTTAGGAATTAATAAGTAAAGGGGGACAACTTAAAGTGAACTTAATGGGTGTAAATAGATAGGGACAAAATTAGTTTACACACCAGATTACGCAAAGGGGATGCGCTATTACGCAATCGGCCCCACTCACTAGGAGCAATTGCGAACTCTGAAAAGTGTGATGACTAGACAAGAGGTTCCCAAGGGGACGACATTCGCATGTATTTTACAACGGTGCCCAAAACGGGAATGCGGGTCTTGAACAGAACGGGAACTCTCCAGGAGTATTATATACAGGTGGGGACCAGGATTCCAATCACTGAGATGAAGTGAGGATCACTAGGTCACCAGTTGAGAGTAAGAGCACCAGGTACCAAGGTGCTATTCTAACACACTCAGTCAGTAAATGGGTGGCATGGGGGTCCTTGGCCCAGCTGTGCCTAATGGAGGTGGGGAAATGCAGGCTTCCTCCTATAATTCGAGGCTAGGCTCAAAGCATCTTGAGATCAGGGGTACAGTCTGTCTCGATTAAATCAGTGTAAAGTGAGGGGCTAAGGCGGCATATTATGCTATAGGGGGCATATTATGCTATAGGGACAACCAATGGAGGCGGACTCAGGATTAAGGGCGACTCTAGTGCGGACATTATTAGGCCAGCTAACGAAGGCCTTTGAGTGTAAAGAATGATTACAGAGGGGCCTTTTACACTTTAGGCCCAACCAGTGGCTGTGCCGTAATTCCTGAGGAATTATTCTGGGAGGGACACTAAAGAAGATCATAGACGAGAAAGAAATGTGAGAATTTAGATAAGAAATTTACAAGAAGGTTGTCAACCCTTGCAGTTGTTAGACACAGGCAGTACCAACTGCAAATGCCTAACAGTTGCATATGTTGAACAACTGTTGGGGATGTGCTTACGGCAGTAGCAATCCCACATCTATGCAAAATTGGTGAATCGACAAAGTTACGATTCAACCAAAAAAGAGAAGTGTGGTTATTATTATTGCCTATTCTCGTACTTTTGGTGTGTCGTAGGCGAGTCGCGTTCATTTTATATTGTATTATTCTTTTTCGCCTAGTAAAGGCAAGCATCGACAGCCCGACACCCAAATTTACATATTATTAGTAATATGCTTATTTATTATTCATTATATTATTACTTGCACATTAAGCGGAAGCAGGGAGCCACATTACACAGGAGCCAAGCCAAGGTAAAGCCCAGCTCCTTTGGATATTACTACAGTGAGTTTTGTGTATTTGTGTAAACCTTTAGGAGGCGTCTGGGGAGACCCTGAGTGCCCTTCGATTGCAAGAGTTAGAAATTCCAGTTACTTATTAGTGACTGAAGGTTGTGTTTATTTCTGCTTAAGGACTGTTGCACTGTGTTTAGTTGATTGCTAATAGGAAGCTCCTTCGAGTGACCTACAGTAGTCAGTTGGATACAAGCCAATAGGACTTGAGTTATATTGCTGACATCCTCGGACTTCAGCAGAGATATAAACATAACATGTGATGGCTTCTGACACTTGCAATAGGGAAGAGCGCAGAGTCACTCGAGGTGTCACAAAACCTAAAGGTTTTTACAAAGACTTAGGACTCAAAATGTCCGAAAATGCTGAGGATTTAGCCTCTGGTACGACTTTACCCAGGACTCCGCCTGGTGTAAGGCATGATGAGGCGGATAAATCTTTCCTACTGCCCGTGGTATCTAATACTATGAGCGAGCGTGAATGAAGCTGGCTGCCTTACGAGTGCTTTCTAAGGGTGTACCGAAAGCTACTGCCAAAAGGTTCAAAAGTTACGAAAAAGCCCGAAGAAAGTTGCTCAAAGTGCAAGCTCCAGATTCAAATGTCGGTATGCAAAATAGGATGCTGATGAACATAAAGCAAGAATTTGATGAACCTCCAGTGAAATTCCTCAAGAGAATTAGTGTGCTAGTAGATAGATTGTACCCTAATAAGACCGAAGAGTTCAGAGATGGTTTCATAATTGATACCTTTTTGTATAAAGCATCTGAAGAGTATCAGATGGAGTTGCTGGATCAGAGAGAGAAGTATGAAACATGGCATGATCTAGCAGAGGATGTGCACAAGATTGATAAGCGGAATACAGCTGCTTATAAAAAGAGAGGAACTGCAGAATCTCTAATTGTGATAAATGAAGTGACGATGGGTGAAGGGCAAGCTGAAGTGGCTTATGTCGGTAGAAATAAATTTGGCAATGCCCCACAAAGGCAGTTTCAAAAATAAAGCTATGCGACAGCAAGCAAGGAGAGAGAAGCAAGCCCCGATCCTAGTGTCAGAAAAGAAGGATTCCGATACTTCTGTAGAAGAGAATAACTCACAGGGGACTCAAATGGCTACTACTCCCCAAAAGGGAAAGGAGCCTGAGGAACCTAGCAGCGATTCTGTTCTAGCAAAGTTATCACAGGAGATTGCGAAGTTGGCTCAGTGTTATCAGGAGAAAAGCCAAAAGACTGATGTTAAATTGAATGAAATTTCTGCCAAAGTTAATAAGGGCAAACCCCAAAAACCTGGTGGAAACGAGTTCAGGAAACCATATTGTCGATACCATAGAAATAATTCTCATGACATGTCTGAATGTAAAACCCTTCAATGGAAAAATGCACAAGGACGTAATTGGGATAATCGATATGGTGGAAACAGAGGTTTCAGGCAACAGTTTGGAGACTTTAGAGGAGGATATGTTGGTGGGAGCAGTAGAGGAGCTCATGCCGTAGGCTATTATGGTGATACTATGGATTATAATACTTATCAACAGTTCATTGATTACCAGAATAGATTGCGGAATGAGCAACTCTATATGGCACCACAACTGCCAGCCCCTAGCCAACAGCTGATGATCACAGCTCCCCCTTAACGTCAGGTTCAAATCAGTAACCCTAGCCCAAGTGTGCAAGCCATTTCCAGTAGTCAACCATCCACATCCAGTCAGACAGAGTTGGGATCTGCTGAAGTGTTAACAGCATTGCCACTACGGGTCAAGGTGTTAGTGAGATGAAATGGCCTGGAGTATTGAAGTGTGCCATGATGAAAGAGGATTACTCAAAGGTTACAAAGGCGTTCAAGCATGGGATAATTCCTAATCAGGAGGAACGATTAAGGTTTTCTAAATTTCCTTGAACTCTCCCATTTCACATTAATGTGACCGTATGTAATACTAACACCAAGGCTTTAGTGGATACTGGTGGTCAGTGTTCGGTGATGTCTTCATGGTTTCTTAAGGAAGCTTTTGATGAAGAATATACCGGATATTCTGAGATACTAAAAGTCACTGTTGCTGATGGTGCAGTAGTACATGCAGATGGTTACATACAATTCAAAATGCATTGTGAATTTGGAGTTTTCTTGGTGAAGGCCATAATCCTTCCTAATGCGGAGGAAAATCTCATAATTGGAACGGATTTTTTAGCACATCCAGATGTTGGAGCAATGATAGATTTTGGTAAAGGTATCATGAAGCTTAATGGAGTTGAGAAAAGTGTTGTACCTAAAGATCACGCGAGTCATATATAAGTGTTGTACCTAAAGATCACGCGAGTCATATACAAGCTATTGATTGTATAGGGGAAGCACCTATAGTACATTCAAGTCCTGAAGAGGATCAATACCCCAGGATCTGCCAATTAGGTATAGTGGTTCCAGTGGTATCATGTACGAAAGTATACATACCACACGGAACTGATGTGCTTATTAAGGCAAGATTATGGGAAAGATCGTCTAAAACAGATCTGAATTGTTTGGTCATAGAGGGAAATAAAGAAGAAAAGAAATTCAGAGTTGATAGCACACTGGTTGATGGTAAACGGGAAGACTTTGTTCTGATGATTTCGAATAATACGGGTTCCGCATGCCAATTGCAACCTAACCAGGTTGTAGGCTACTGTGACTCAATATTACAAGAAAATTCAGGAGTATCAGAAGTACAAAGTACGAGTTGTGGGATATTCAGTGTTGAATATACTTTTAATGCCACTCCCAGAATGTCCGTGCATGATGCATTGGCATTTAGGGAAGCGCTATATAAAATGATCTCCAAGGCTGATATCGATGAGGAATTAAAGGAAAAAGCTGTGGCAAAACTGTCTAAATACAGGGATGTTTTCAGCTTACCCAATGATCCCTTAAGTACAACACCGTATCTTACGTGCAAAATTGATACTGGTAATGCAATGCCAGTGGCAAAACATTATTACAGAGCTCCCATTAACCAAAGATCACGGATTAGAGCTCAAGTCCAAGACATGTTAGATAAAGGAGTTATTGAACCCAGCCGGTCACCGTGGGCTGCTCCACTTTTCCTAGTTGGGAAAAAGGACAGTTCCACGAGACCAGTTGTGGATTTCAGAGGTATAAATGAGGTTACTAAGGATGATAGGTATCCTATACCTAGAATGGATGATTATTTGGATTGTCTAGGTAATGCCAAATTTTATACCACTTTGGATCTTAAGTCTGGATATTGGCAAGTCCCACTTGAGGAAAGTAGCAAGGAGAAAACTGCATTCATATGTCAGGAAGGCCTATATCAGTTTAAAGTTATGCCTTTCGGACTTAAAAATGCACCTGCAGAGTTTCAAAGAATGATGGAGAGAGTGTTGCATGGTCTAGTCTGGAGAGTCTGCCTGGTTTATATTGATGATATCATTGTGTTCTCCAAGACTTATGAAGAACATTTGGAGAATTTAGAATTGGTCTTGCAAGCTCTTCGGAAAGCAAAGCTAACACTTAAACCGGAGAAGTGCAAATTTCTTCCAAAAAGTGTTCATTTTCTTGGACACATACTGGACGAAAATGGAATCTCACCAGATTCGAAAAAAGTGAAGGCTATTACGGAATTCGAATTTCCCAATAGCGTTAAGCATATGCAACGATTTCTGGGGATACTGCAATGGTGTAAGAAATTTATCCCAAACCTTGCGAATCTTGCAGAACCATTGTATAAGCTTACTGCTATGGGAAAGAAGAAGTTCCGAGCGACAGATGAACATTGCCAAGCATTTGAGGAACTGAAAAAGCACTCACCTCAGTGCCATTTCTACAGTATCCTGTTTTGGATGGAACTGCAGAGTTCATTCTCCAAACAGATGCCAGTGGAACCGCACTGGAGCAGTACTTTATCAGAAGACTAAAGATGACCAATGGGTAATAGCCTATAGCAGCCGAATCCTTAAGGAAGACGAGAGGAAGTGGTGTGCTACAGAGCGAGAATGCCTAGGGGTCGTCTATGGTCTTAAAGTTTACAGGCATTATTTGTTTGGACAAAAAGTATTGATCAAAACTGATCATAAACCTCTTTTATCTATGAAAGTTGATACTCAACCAATGATAAATTGAAAAGATGGTATTCCATTATAAATCAATTTAATCATAGATTGGAGTATGTGCCTGGTAGACAAAACGCAATGGCTGATTTTCTCTCGAGGAAAGATGAACCCGAAGAGGCTAAGGACAAGAACCCACCAAAATGGGAATATCTCTTCAAAATTCAATTTCGTAATTTCGGAACTCAAACCAATGAAATTGAAACTCAAATATTGGTACAACAATTTCAAAGGATGAGGGACGAAGAGGTTGAAAGTAGAAACGAAAAAATTGTCGCCGAGCAGACCAAGGATTTGATGGATATTCAGGAATTGACGGTAACAAAGGACAATATTGCACCAACTACCAAAGATATATTGCAGAGCAGAAATGAAATGCAGAAGCTTACGGTAGTTGATGCAGTCACAACTAGAAGACAAGCAAAACTTCAGGATCAGAGTGCACAAAATCAAGAACAGGGTACATCTGTACCAATTGATCCTGAAAACATTGCTTGGCTTTTCCGGAATAAAGAGAAAGAGTTTGAAGAGGTGAAGGAAGGAGAAAATGAAGAAAAGGATGATGATAAGATCCATTATCCAATTGATCTAAAGGTTATTGCTCAATTGCAAAAAGAAGACACTAATCTTACCCCAATTTGGGAAAGATTAGGGGTCAAAAGCACTACGAAGTATCATAGTGGATTCTATGAGGATAACGGAGTTCTTTATAGGGAAACTGAGGGACGTGGCCATGATCAGATGGTGGTCCCGAATTCCCTCAGAGACAGCATTCTTCACCAATATCACGGAGCTGTTATAATGACACACCAAGGGTTCAAAAGAACTCTGGGTATGGTCAAACAGGGGTTCTGGTGGCCTGGCATTGAAGAAGATGTCAGAAATTGGTTGAAGTTTTGTCCTGTCTGCCAAGTGGCTACTCCCGGTAAAAGCTCCATATCCCCATTGATACCCATTATACGGGAGGGTCCCTTTGATATTGTGTCTGTGGACATAGTAGGGATTTCTCCCTTGAGGGAACGTCGCCCATATGTCATTGTCTTTCAGGATTATTTCACTAAATGAGTTGAAGCTATATTGATTCCTGATCAGACGGCTGAAACCATAGTGAATGCATTCTTAGAGCATGTGATATTTAGGCACAGTACCCCAAGGAAACTTCTTAGTGATAATGGATCTGGATTCAATTCAGATCTTATGAAAGCAGTCTGTAAACTGTTAGAGTGCAGAAAAATTTTCACAACAGCATACCACCCACAGGGTAATGGTATGGTTGAGAGATTTAACCAAACTCTAATAAAGCAGCTGCGAAAAGTTGCAATTGAGGATAACAATAAATGGCCAAGGTACCTCAGCGCAGTGGTATTTGCATATAATGCCACACCCCACGCAGCAACGAAATGCTCGCCATTTTCACTGCTGCAGGGGCATGAAGCAAATTTTGGTATCAATTTCACTGCTGCTCTTAGAATTGTCATGCCTAATGACTATGAGGCTTATAAGTATGTTTTGGCTACCCATCTTACAAATTTGTACGAAAGAATCACCAAAAACATACAAAAAGCCGCTAAGGACAGCAAGAAATACTTTGATAACAAAATTAAAACTTCTGGTTTTAAAAATCAAGATTGGGTTCTGTTGAAAGTCGACAGACAGAAAAAACTGGGGTTACCTTGGCAAGGATGGTATATCATCATCTATGACAAAAGATTGAAAGAAAATGTGCTCACAATAGCGCATTGGAACAACCCGCTTAAAAAGCAGGTCGTATCGGCAAGTAGGCTAAAACACTTTCGATACGAAGGTACCAGATGGTCTCGACACGAAATGTCGCAGGTCTTCCGGGATACTCCAGTTAACGCAACTGGAAACCTCATGGAGACTGAAGATCATCCGGTTGTTATTTCTGTGTCTAAAAATTTTTAGCGGAAAATGCCGTATATGTGTATTTTATGTGAATAAATTTTTTTTTGTGTTATTTAACCGATTGATATTCGTTTAATACTTTTTAAAATTTGTGTAGCAAAGGGTCAAATTTTCAGAATAATATTGTTAATTTGTACACCTGACGCTAAAATTTTTGGTTACATTTTGGGAGGTTTACGACCAATTTTCATTCTCAAATTCAAAAGTCGTGTTTTTTTCTGTGCTCTGTGCCGCACAAATCTTTCAGAACAAAATTTTTCGTCCAGCCCAAGGACCCGATAAAGTTATTTTTGGTAATTTCATATATTGTATTGATATTGAAGTAACGATAAATGTTCTTCAACATTTTGTTTACTTTAGAAAATACAACATGAAATTAAAAAATTTTTCAAAAAATTTTAAATTTCAATGTCGAAATTAGGCGTCGCGCCTTTCGCGCGAAATTATTGTGTGCACGCCAACCACGTTAAGGCGGGCCAACCCCAAGGCCGCCAAAACAATCGTTATTTTTTGACCGACAGTAAGTTTTTATTTAATTATTTCTTGGTATGTGGGACGAATTCGCCCATTTAGGTGTCTTAGGAATGATTTCTTCACGCTCAATTTTCTGAATGGACCAACCAAGGGGAAAAGGAGTTCGAAGAAAAGTTTCTAAAAATGTTAGGATAGGTGAAAAGAAAAAACCTAATGGATTTACAGCCCTAAAAAGCCAAAATCTAATGGTTTTTACCTTGGATCCGATTCCGAAGCATTTATTTTTGGTTTTATTAAAGCCCCTGGTTTACTAAATTTATTTCTTGGATTAATTAAAACCTTAATTGGTTATTTATTCATTACTTAATTTTGGTACCGAGGCGTGAAGTTATCGCTAGGGTAAGTGGTAAATTGACGGCGGCCGACGTCGAGAAGCGAAAAGTGGTGCAGATGTGAGGTTCCTGAAAAATTGGTGTAGCATTTGCGTTAATCACTGGGCCTGCTTACTTTATGACTTTGACACCTAACCTCACTAATTAATTTATTTTTTCCCCATGCTAAATCTTTTTCTTAATTTAGTGCTGGTCAAATTTGATTATTTAATTGGTGGTGGTGGCCTAATGCCTGATTTTTAAAGGGTCAAGGGGCAAATTCTTTTTGATTTTTAGACTACAACATCAAGCGTCTGGTCCGCGTTAGAGAGATCGAACCATGGTTCACCAGCGCGATGGGTTATTGGCCGCAACAACCAATGGAACCGGAATGGGTCCATGGTGGCAACGTCGAACCAATCCTGAAGCAATTGGCCACAAGCCAGTTTCGGGGGCTAGGCATTGTCGGATTCCAGGTAGAAAAGGTCAAGAAGACCGAGGTATGTGTCATACCTTATAAGGTAGCGATCCAGAACCCGGAAGGGAAAGAGTTCGCTAGGCTGGTGTCATTTGCACATATAGATGGTTCCAGCTTTTTCATGGACCTTACAACATTGAAGCCGCAGGAATGGGATCTTTTGATTTCATTCCTTTCATCGGTGGATCGTTTTTTGGTCGGTTTCAAAGTTGTGGACGATCTAGTTGCAATTTTGAACATCTATGTATCCGGGTCAGGGGCCTCGGCTCATGATAAGACGAAAATTATACAGGCTGGTATACTCCAAGGATTTGGAAAATATTGGGACTGTGAAATTTGCGTCAGAATGATGACGGGGCCCATGGCCAATCACACTCCTGATTTAGGATTGTGTCCTGAAAACCTTGGGTTAAAAAGACTTTTCACCGAATTTTACTTGGCTGATGTCAGCAAATATCAATGCGACTTCGGTGACAAAAAGGTTCGAGAAAAGTTCTTGGCCCCCAAGATTCAGGAGACAGAAATTGTGTATGCTGGCCTAGATGCCTATTACTCAATTGCCGTATTTTTGGGGCTTTTTCACTACGGGTTTTGTGGTTAATTAAGTGGGGTTACGGCAATGTACCCCCATGATATTTTATCGCCGGCCCAAGTGAAAACCTTGGCTTTCCGCTTTTATACAGTGTATTCTCAAGACCTAACAGGGTTCGAGGATCGAAACTTCGTAGATGAGAAAGACATCGTAAAGAGGCAGTTATTCAAGGTTTACCACATGATGCGGCAAGAGGTAATGGCCAGGTGGGCTACACAATTTCATAATGGCTTGCCGGAGTATTTGTGTCCTACCGATATTAGAAATCCAGCTAAAGCTACGGACCACACTTTACTGTCTGGGGTTTATCCCAAGGCGCTAAAAGCTGGTCCAAGCAAAAAGAAAACAAATCAGTGGGGAGACATAAGTGATCCGGAGGACATGGATATGATGGAGCAACAGGTCAATAGGACAAACGAGGTGATAAACCGACTGCATACAGAAATGTTGCAAGGGGTTTCGTTTTTCAAATTGACAGATCCCGTAGATGTTGTGTGGTATATCACAGCTGGTCTTGCCATGAATAAAACTCCTCGACAGGACTGGTCGAAGCAGCTTCAATCGTTTCAACTCGGAACAGACTGCTACGAACCAGTGGAAATCGACACCGGTATGGCTAAGTATGACAGAGATCACTGGATGGCGGACTTGAGGAATTACAAGCATGTTATAGACTCAACAAAGTTTTCTGCGTTGGAGAAGGCATGCAACCTAATTCCTCTACCATTCTTTGTTTTCTGGCCTCATAGCCGTGCCGAGTACGATTACATACTGAGGGAATTATTGAATTATAATTTCCTCAAATCCTACTCGAAGGAGGATTCAGAGTTAATAAAAAAGATGGCATGGAAGACCGACGATAGGGTTTTACAGAATTACGACATAGTAGCATCTTTACCGCCAACGGAACCTGAACATGCTGTAAAAGGCAAAAGGGTTACGACCTGGCAAAATAGGTTTGGCTTTATGCCTATTCGGTTGCGCTTGCGCGACAAAATAGGCTCTCCAATTTCGACAGAAAAAGCAAAGGACAATATTACCCATAACAAGGATTATTGGGCCAACTGCTTTTTCTATGTCAGATTCTACTATGCCGAATTTGGTAGTAAAACCCCGTCGCTGCGATATGGTTTGGCACCAGACACGCCTACTCTTCAGACGGGTCAGATTAGATGTATACCGGCTGATTATCCATTGTATACTTTTGAATTTCCTGAGAAATGTATTCACCGGAGGCCTCTGCCGATGGAATTACCGATGGTTACCTATACATATGGTAAGGAAACCAAACAATCCGATTTCAGGAGGAAATCCGATATACTTGACCCTGATAATGAACCCACAGTTCGGTCAGGTCAAGTGGACGAGGACGTCATGGAGTTGGAGAGTGAGGATGAGGATAATTCCGCCCTCCTGGGAGAGGAAAGCTGCAAAGAGGTTGATGACGAAGATGCATTATTGTATATTTCGATCGCCGACCCCGAAGTAGCCCAACCTGCGATGACAGCATCTTCTGTCACGCAATTGCAACCGCAACCACAAGTTGCGACGCAGCTGCAGACAGAAATGCTGCCACCACCACCTGGCTTACCTACGCCACAAGTGATACAAACATCTATGGATGCGAGTCAGTACTTGTCTAGCGTAGAAAGTTAAGCCCAGTCGGAAGAAATTCGGATTGCCCAGGATGAGCAGAACGTGTATGAGCAAGCGTATATTAGTGAGTACATGGATGCCGAAGGTGCAAAGAAGAAGGAGGAAGAACATATAGCAGGGACACCTAGCCATACTGTGGTGGAAACACCACAAGAGCTAGCGGCTGGCTGGCTGAGGAAGATAAGGAAATTCAAGTCTTAGCCTTGACCTGGGATAAATAAGGTGTTCCCGGATACTATACTGCTGAATCAATAAAAAATATGAAAGAAAAAGGTTTGAATGATAGGCAAATTTTCGTTAACTTGAAAAAGAAACGAAAAATGAAAGCCGGGATGTATTGTTGGATTTTTGGCGAGTTACCAAAGATAAAAGTAGAGCCAGAGGTCCAATTTCTTTTGCTACACGGGAATTGGCTAATTATTTCTGTGACGAGCAGTTTGAAGATCCGGAGATTTGGCTGATGGTCAATAAAGCAGTCAGGACTATATACAAACTGTATCAGCCACAGTTTGATGTCCAAGGAGGATTTTTATACGATTCGCGAAATATTCCAGAGCCACTATGGGATAGGATCATTCGTGAAATTGTTCTTGAATGGCTCACGGAATATCGAGCGAGTGTTGTATTTACAGCAGTCAGATACTTGTGTATGATGATATTCATTATGCTTGACTATGCCCCACTTACAGCTGAGCAGATCAGTAAACAATCAGTTTGCAAACATCATGCTGTTACAGGAATATTGGAGTGCCACTGCTTCGGATGTTTTTAAGACCGCCTATCACTTGGTGATGTATAATTACAGTCAGCAAGCGGTGGAGATGGATGTCAAAAGGTCAGGTAGACCAAGTCCTCGGACTACTGCTAAATTTAGCAAAGTTCAGAACGATGCGGGACAGACCTTTCGAGCACCCAGACTCGCAAGCAGTCGAACTGGTGGTCAAGGAGCCACAGTTGGTATAGCCAACCAGGTCTCCACTGGCCCCAGTTCTGGCACTGGGCAAGCCTCCAGAACCATTCCGAAACAACAGCAACCTATACAGCATCCGCAGGGTGCTAGGGGAGCTCGTGGAGGACGGGGAAGGGGTGCCCAACCAGGCCAGTTTTATTTTAACAATCCGAACAGGGGCAGAGCTGGTTACGTTGGGGGCCGAGGTATATACCGAGGACAACACCCTCGTGGTGCATTCCGAGGTCACGGAGGTCATCAACAAGGCCAGCAGCAAGGTGGCAGGCAGCAGCAATAAATTTTTAGCCACAAAAATCTTGGTCAAAAATCCTCTGTTCTTGATTCATATTTTATTTATTCAAAAAACACAAAAATACAAAAACATAATAAAATCACAAAAACCCAAAAACATTATAAAAAATACAAGATACAAAAATATTATTTAAACTTTTGGTTGTGTTGTTGCCTTTCAAAATCTCATTTTTGGCCAAGCTCATCGCTTGAGTCCACTTTTTGGTTTAATATTTCTTTCACTTATTTTGTATTTGTTATTGTTTCTCGTATTGAATTCTCATCATTTTTGCCTCATAAAATTTTTTTTGTCGTTATTTTCTGTGCCTTGTAAATTATTTTTCTTGTTATTTGTGCCTCGTATTTTAAAAATTTTGCTTAATATTTTCGCCCTACTAGTTTTGTAAATACTTGTTCATCATATCGTATTTTAAATTTTTCGTACCAAAATTCGACGGGGAACCGAAGGAGTGATGGAGCGGATGAAAGTAGCCGATTACTGCAAGGATTGGGACGCTGCCACCAAAGACACTACACATCACTCAGTGGGAGGAAACGATCAACTGTGGAGGAAGGTACCTAGGAGCCTCAAGGCATGCTGGCGAAGCCAGGGAAAAGTCAAGCCGACGCAGAGTCGTCGATCCGTCAGGTGCTGGATCAGTGATCAATTGTGCCGCAGCATCTCAGTGGACAGACCTAGGTAACCTTGTAAAAAGACTTGACGTTGGAGGTGGTCTTGCCCGTACACTTTTCGGGGTCAGATCAGGATGGTTACGACCCGTACACCCTTCGGGGTCTGATCATAATCTTTTTATAAAGTTAGGATCCAGTAGTAGGTCACACCTTAAAAGCTAAAAGTCCTGCTCAGGGTTTCCTTCTTCACCTCCCATTGGTCAGTTTCAAGGCCCGAGGGATGTTGGGGATGTGCTTACCGCAGTAGCAATCCCACATCTATGCAAAATTGGTGAATCAACAAAGTTACGATTCGACCAAAAAAGAGAAGTGTTGTTATTATTATTGCCTATTCTCGTACTTTTGGTGTGTCGTAGGCGAGTCACGTTTGTTTTATATTGTATTATTCTTTTTTGCCTAGTAAAGGCAAGCGTCGACAGCCCAACACCCAAATTTACATATTATTAGTAATATTATTATTTATTATTTATTATATTATTACTTGCACATTAAGTGGGAGGAGGGAGCCGCATTACACGGGAGCCAAGCCAAGGTAAAGCCCCAGTCCTTTGGATATTATTATAGTGAGTTCTGTTTATTTGTGTAAACCTTTAGGAGGCATCTGGGGAGACCCTGAGTGCCCTTCGATTGCAAGAGTTAGAGTTTCCAGTTACTTATTAGTGACTGAAGGTTGTGTTTATATCTGCTTAAGGACTGTTGCACTGTGTTTAGTCGATTGCTAATAGGAAGCTCCTTTGAGTGACCTACAGTAGTCGATTGAGTACAAGCCGATAGGACTTGAGTTATATTGCTGACATCCTCGGACTTCAGCAGAGATACAAACATAACACTTATGTTTAAAATTCGAGTGGGTGACTTTCAGTTTATTTTCTGCATTACTGAAATTAATATTTAAATGACAGCTACACCCCACAGCTCCGAAATAACTTTGATTGGGTCGTAGGTCTATGCCAGTTGCCCTACAACGAATACCATTCCTGCAAACCAGAACAAGCTTTGAAAAAGAAATTTCTTTTCATCGTATGAAAACGTTTACTGGACTCGATTGAAAATGAATGGAAAGTTTCACTTTCTAGCCGTTCGATGGCTTTGGTGAGATCTTGGAAGCAACCAAAAATCGAACCAGCTACTAAAGCTTTCGAAGCATCTGCAGTGGACAGGTCAATAATCTTCGGCTGCAGCATTTTGTGCAAATTATGAAGTTCAATGACTTGTACATAACAACCATCCTGAAAATCATTGAAAAATTAAGCTATATTGTGCACAAAAGTTTCCTCATATATTGATATCGACCAGTTTATCATGTAAATCGAATGGATTTTAATAAATTTGTACACAAATCAGGATAATTATGAAAATATAAACTGTATGCAATGTGCCAGACTGAATAGGTAACAGCTGACAAATGTGCAATCTGATCCGCAAGATGAAAATATCAATGAAAAATTAGTAAGATGAGATATACTGTACTTTTCGTACGGCCAATAGTAGGTCTTGTATAGCAGGCACTATTAACAGTATACTGCAAATATAAAATATTATATTGGCTATATCCGGCTAATAGACACTGCCTTGGCGGCCTACACCTTACAAAAAAAATAGTAAATCTCACGATGAAAATTATTTTTCAAAAAATACAACCTGCAGATCAGACTGCGCGTATGTCAACCATTCTTCATTCCATCTAGCACATTTCAGACACTTTATTTTTTCATAATTGTCATCATTTGTATACACATTCAATAAAATTCATTCGATGTACATGATAAAGTTGTGGATCTCAATATACGAGAAAACTGTAACAAAAAACAACTTGAGGACGCCCAGATATCGAGATTCATATCACCCACGAGATCAAACTATTTTTCTTCTGGACGTCTTGGAGATTCAATTCTAAATAGTTTTCTCATTTTTTAAAAATATTGCCTCAATCCGATTATACCGTGGTTCACAGGCCTGGGACCGTGAAATGCGGCACTCTTGGAACATAATACTTTTGGCTTCAAAAATATAAATTTTTGCAGTATGCATTACCAAACAAAAATTTAATTTTTTCTAGTTTCAGTTGAACCAGTAGTGTTATTTGGGATTTTTGCCATGCGAGGGTTTTGGATCATGGGGAATTCCATAGAGGTGGTCACTTTACACAAAAAATCACCCCGAGTGTAAATAAACGTGTTTCCGCGAATTTTTTGAGGAAGTGGTTTTTGACTGCTGGGAATTTAATGGACTTGGTCACTTTTAACAAAAAATTATCCCCGGTGTAAACAAGCATATTTACGTGATTTTTTTGATGAAAGCGGGTTTTCACTTTATGCAAAAAAATATTCCGAATGTAAAAAAACGAATTTCCGTGATGTTTTAGAGGAAGAGGTTTCCGACCGCAGAGAATTCAATAGATGCGATTACTTTACGCAGAAAATCATTCTAATTGTAAACAAATGTGTTCCTGCCTTTTTTGGGGGGAGGAGTTTCCAGCTGAGAATTTGATGGAAGCAGTCACGTCACACAAATAAATATCGTGAGCATAAACAAACGTTATTCCGCGATTTTTGGGTGGAAGGTCGTTACAGAAGAGGTGAATCCTGGTTTTTGAGACCAAAAGCCAAAAAAGTGTACAAAAAAAATAGGGGAAAAGACTTCCAATTTTAAAACTCTGAGGCTACACACCCCCATATCATCCCTCACACATGTATGCTTCCAAGCGCATGGAACTGTTTTAGTTACTGTCAATTAAACAGGTATCAAGTTTGGTTGAACCAATAAAATCCAACTCATCCAATTTTGAAACGTATTCAGCGAAAAATTGGAACAAAACATTCCACACGGATGCCGATTATACATGTCCAATCATAGGAGTGGGATGAGTGCAGAACCCTTTTCCAAGATCCAGCTCCACAGTTTCCGGCAAATGGTCCACTGACCTTGGTTCAGGTATTTTATTTGAAAACTAGGGTGTAGATCTTTCAAATTTATTTTCACATCAAAAATTCAATTTAATTTTCACACAGGTATTTTATGTGTGATACGGATCACTGTTCATAGAGCAATGTGTTATTGATAATGGGTCTCGACACTACTAATTACGTCCCAAAACTTATCATTAACAGCTTCAATGAGCAGGAAGTTCCCTGTGGGCATGAGATATTCATACACATGTAATGTAGATACTAGCGCATCGATGTAAATACATAATGTACACTATCTGTTATTTATTATTACATATAAATTTATTTTATAATTCATTGTCTCAAGGATGTCTGGATTTCACATGGAAACATTCCTATAAATTTATTTGAAGTGTTCTGTTTTGATTGTCCCACACCCCAGTAGCCGTTACTGACCCAATTAAAGACGTTCTAATTAATTTGCACATCGGCACCTGGCCCCCAGAATTCACATGAAAATACACATTCCATAGCCATATTAATTTTCCCCA
The DNA here is from genome assembly GCA_963922205.1 of Romanomermis culicivorax. Lineage (NCBI taxonomy): Eukaryota > Metazoa > Nematoda > Enoplea > Mermithida > Mermithidae > Romanomermis > Romanomermis culicivorax. The sequence goes on along the minus strand of CAWUHX010000106.1, from coordinate 819,783 downwards.
AAAGCCATAAATACACCTGCCATAATAGAAAGTAAAAGCCCCAACCCAGACACCAGTCTCAAGTGGAACAGTAGCTGCAGTTCATACAGAAGCATGTATATACGAGTAATAAATACGGAAGCACAGAGGCATGGTTAAGTCCATCGTAAGCAAGGAAGCAAGTGTAATAGAAGCGCGGAAAGCATACGATACGTAAAAAGCATTGAAGGTCTGGTTAAGTAAGCATACAGTATACAGAAGCAGTAGTAAGGCCGGCCCGTATAGGTCGTACGCTTAAGGATACTCCTATCTTTTGTGTACGACCTATAATTTGTCACTTTTTTCCGATTTATAGGTCGTACAGTAAACATACACGATTGGCTTTTGTCGGATTTACAGGTCGTACAGTAAACATATACGGTTAATTTCTTCGTCGATTTATAGGTCGTACAGTAAACATATACGTCGATTTATAGGTCGCACGGTTAAAAATGTATGTTCTAGAGTTACCGTAATAGTGAAATTACGGTAATTTTCGATTATGGTAATAGTGGAATTAGGGTAATAGGTGTGTTACTGTAGATGAAAAAGGAAAATCGATGATGAACGTAAAAAGGAAAACTAAAATGAACAAAAAATGGAAAAGAAATAAAAAGTAATTGAGTGTAAAAACGGCTTCCCCTCTGGGAAGAGGAAGCCCACAAAAATTTGCACCCCAGACCCCCTTTGTCAAAAGGGTGCCACCTGCAGGTGTAAATATATTTCGGAGGTCCCATTTTCTGAACGATCGTTCAAGTCAACAAATGTCAGAACGGTCAATCTGGTCAGTAATGGTCTGTTTAATGAGTAAAATCTCGAGAGAGTCATTACGCGATGAAACATTATCCTTACGGGTGCATGCGTAAAAATTTTGATGTTCTGCCAAAAATGACCAAGAAGGTCTTTTATAAAAATGACCAGAGCGAGCTGGCCGTAAAAAGCATGTAGACAAATAAGGTCTTTTATAGAAAGATGACCAAACGAGCTGGTCGTAAAAAGCGTGTAGAAAATTTGGAGAGTTGACGTACGATAAAGAATACAGATTCGGGATAAAATGAACAAAACATGGAAAAGAAATAAAAAGCGATTGTGTGTAAAAATGGCTTCTCCCGTGGGCAGGAGAAGCCTTTCAAAAATTTGTGCCCCTGGACCCCCTTTGACAAAAGGGCGCCACCTGCAGGCGTAAATATGCTCGGAGGCCCCATTCCTGAACGATCGTTCAAGTCAATCTCAAACGGTCAAATTGGTCAGTAATGGTCTGTTTAATGAGTAAATTCTCGGGAGAGTCATTACGAGATGAAACATTATCCTTACGGGTGCATGCGTATAAATTTTGATGTTCTGCCAAAAACGACCAAGAAGGTCTTTTATAAAAATGATCAAAAATAGTCGTAAAAGACATGTAGAAAAAAGAAAAAATCTTTGCATATCAAAAAGAAAAATTTTTAATTCGATGCAACATTCTACTTTATTGTAAAATTATTTAGTCCAACCATAAGGAAATGTACAAAAATTACGTTTCAAAATACGTTTATCATATACTATACGAAATTTTTTCAAAGTTTTACGAGTAACAACTTTACGATCTTGCTGACGCTCTATACGGAGACTATGTACATCTACTTCTTTTTTTCCATTGTTTTTTACAAAAGCAAAAACCATTCGACGAAGCGAATAAAAATTAACTTTTTTCATAGTATCTGATGACAAAGTGATACTGCGGACTTTGATTACGTGACGGTATTGGTCTGTAGAGGGACTGTACAACCTGTAGGCGTAATTTTTGGGACCTCCACTAACAAATTCGGTAATGTAAGATCCAGAACCATATTCACGTAACTCGTCAGTCATTTCACCAAGACACCAACCAGTGGGTACTTGATATTGTTGTTTGTCAACTGTTGACAAGTAAATAATACTATCCGTGTCAAAATACAATACTCGACTTTTTAATCGCTCAATGTAAGAATATAACTTTAATCGAGCTTGAGCCGTCGTATAAGCTGCAATAACAGCGTTAGTATTTCCCATGACTTCGGCAAAATCAACATGTTGACAATATGTTGTTGACACCAATTGTTCATTGATTAGTCTAACATTCTTAATAATATTGGCGACATTCATTACAAGTTCAAAATATTCTTTGGGTGCATTGTGGATAACAGTCTTATCCATATTGTTTCGTTGACCAAACTAAAAAACATAAAAATAATTAAATGAAATACAAAAAAACTATGCATAGTTACTTTTCCCCAGAAAGAATTTAGCATTAATTTAGCCAAAGCCCTCTTTCCAGGATTTTTTAAAATTTTTGAAGAATCCAGTGAAATATTCTCACGATTGTAGACCTCCATCTCGTATTCACGTTTTTGCTCATCTGTTTGAGCTTTAGCAGGATAGCCTTCACTCTCCTATAAAAATTACAATCAAATTCTGTCACATTCACATAATATAAAATTTACTAGTTTCATTTTCATAAAGGTATTGACGTATTGAGTAAATAAACCACCAGTGGGGTTTTTGGTTGGATGATATTGCTCAATGTTATCATAATGCCAAACCTCGAAAATCTTGAGGATCTGAAACAAAAATAATATACATAGAAAAAGAACCATTACCGTAACAATATACCTTATATCCCTTCTCTAAGGCTTTATATAATTCTATCGTAACCCATGTACCGTCTAATGCTCTGTCTTGGTCGTTATGCACGCATACGGTCTTTTGTGAATCATGCGTGCAAGTTTTGCATAAAGGAAACAATAATTTACTGCCATGTCGATACGGTAAAACAGGATGTAAGAGTTTGGGAGGTGGTAAAACCTTACACTTGATTAACCCCTCATAAGGTTGTGACGTTGAACTGACCTCTTCAAAATCTTCAGTAAAGATTTTTGGATGACCTGTAGGGTATTTCCCATATTTGTTGATAAACGGGTATAAACTGCATACATCTACATAATTGATCTTTTCTGCAGGTGTACCATCTTGATTGTACTTAATTTTATGATACAGTTTTACAGCATTAGTGCGACCACCAAAGAAAGCTAAAACAAGAAAACTTTTGACAAAATAAAAAGAACAATTCAAGATTTTACCTTCTCGAGGATTTATAGGTTCCGGTATTTTGACTGTATCAAAAAATGTTTTCATTTCGGGATCTGAGTGAAGTTGTTGTAAAAGTTCGCACTCCCACATTTCCACTACGCTATAACCGAGTGATTGAAGTTCCATAACACGGTTAAAAGTGCGCTCATATGCATCGACTGCTTTTGTATTATTATCGGCTGTTAATTGATATCTATTTTTCATACATTTAGGGCAACCATGCCAATAACAACCGTGAAATTCATAAATTGTGGTGTCTTAATGAGCAAACATATAGATATTAAAATTTCAAAAATTTGAACAAAATTACCTGATAAACCATCAACTTTGTATCTTCCAATTTGAACTTCGCCACCATTAAGTTTATGTCGAATATACAGGTTTTCATTTTTATGGACTAGCCACTTCAACCATTTTAAGGCTATAACAGATTGTCTTTCTTCTTTACCATAACCTTTGTATGGTATTACACCAATAGTATCTGGCTTCAAAAATAAACGTCGGAAAACTAAGTTGCAAGCACTAGCAATGGTTATTGAATTTTCAAAAGGATCAACATTTGTTTCTTCCATAAAAATATCGCGAAATTTCATACAACATTGTCGTAAAACTTGCACATCGCTACGACAGTAGTCAATTAACTCATTATCAAAATTAAATTGACAACCCTAAACAATGATGCATTTAAATGCAAAACTTTATACTTTTGCAAACTTACTGCTTCAAGCTTTTGATTATACCACTCCAGAAATGTGGCACGAGCCGCAGGTTTCATAGCATTGTAACCGTACATATTGGGTGATGGATATGAGCCAATATATCCGTAATTTTCTTTTCTGTTAAAGAAATGAGGGAAATATCCTTTACATATTTCACTTATTCCAAATGTTTTCGGTAAAGCCGACAAAGGCATCGGGAGAAAGTTCAGAGAATCAATAATTTTTATCGACCCTACTTTGATACACATCAACTCTAAACCTAAAAATAAATAAATAGATGAAAATGAAAAACTATAAACAATTTACTAATTCACCCTTATTAATGATATGTAGTTTATGATGTCCATTACGATACAAAAACTGCATTATAAATTGTCCATCGAATCCTCGAGAATTATGCGCTATTGCGGTAATGTTTTTCATACCTTTTGCAAAAAGGTATTCGCAGAAATCATTTAGACATGTAGATCCTTTGAAAATACGTTCGCGTTGACCGCATGTATTGCAGCAAAAATTTCCCTCTTTTTGACGACACTGATCGCATACAGTATGGACAACACATAAATTTGGTTCGTGTTCGAACACATCCCCTAATTCGCTTTGTCGTAGAATTTTTTCCTGTGTAGTCTCAAAATCATAAAAAACAAATTTTTGATTAACAGGACATTTATCGGTAATTCCTGTTTCATTATCATCTAGACACTCATCCTCATCAACATTTGTTTCAAATATATCTTCTTCCTCTTCAATTTGCTCGCTACCAACAGGTTGCATAAAACATAAATGATCTAAAATAAAAATTTTCATATAAAATAAAATAAAATAAAATAATTACACCATATCTATTACCTTTTTTAGGTACGCTTTTCTTGCATGTTTTACATTCAAAATAACCGCAATTATGAGGATTAGAATGTGCTCGTCGAACCAGTGTATCACATTGTTCGCACACTTTGAAACGATCGCAAATAGATAAACCTGTTTTTTGACGTTTGGATTGACCTCTTTGAGTAAAAACAAGCTTGTGTCGAGCAAAACACTTATCGTTTTTAAAATAACGCAGACAATCTTTGCATTTTCGAGCATTAAATTGATTACATGGGGGTGTATTGTAACACAGAGGACAAACGTTTCTGCATCTGTGTTCCATTTTGTTGTTGTAGGCCAGATCACAATGAGGACAAAAGTAGCTGCGGTCAAAAAATCCAGGCATCTTTGTAATGACGGAGTAATGGTTATCATGGTGGTAAATATTCAAAACATGCATTGCTTCAGGCCCTTAAAACTCTAAATATGTACACAATAACTGAAAAATAAAAAACTCTAACCTCTAAATATTAAATCTTTAAATCGTTCTTTGCTAAAAACTTTGATTTGATAATCGGGTAATAAAACAGTTTGCAATTGTTCCCACTGATGAAAACCGCAAGCTCCTTGATGATTAGCTAAGCCTGCTAAGGTCATCAGTTCTTTAGCAACCTTTGTTTGCAGCAGATGTGACTTGTCAGACTTTCGAATACTTTCCCATTTGTGCTCAGCATTCTTATCTTTTTTATGAATGTAAGCTCTAGCAACAACTAGAGCTCTAGCAAAACATAAATCATCCGTGTTGCTGATTTGAATAATACAGCGTTTATCTTTTAGAAAATCATTATGTTTTAAATATTGATGAGCATTGTGAATACCTTAAATAAATAAATAAATAAATAAATAAAAATCTTACATAAGTAATTTTAATCAGCTTACCGCTACCCGCAGGTGGTGTTACAACAATGGTACGAATTGTAGACTGACGACTATCAATTTGTATTTGCTCATTTGATTGAAGAACAGCATTAAGAGTGTTTACAATCAAATCTCCAGTTAAAGCATGTTTCGGTCTAAAAGGTATCAAAACACGACCTTTTGTCAAATCTGGATGGTCAAAGGAAAACCCTATAAACGCATTATCAGCGACATTCTCAGAAATTCCCTCTACTATACGTTGAAATGTTGGTACTATTTGAGCATTTAAATCATCCATATGTTCAGTATTACGAAAGTTCACAGAGTACTCGCGACCCTCGGTATTAAAACGCCTAATATTTACAGTACTGGGTTGACCTAGTTCGAAAAAATCATCCGCAACAAAAGATGCATTCGTTACACCTCCACTACCCCCGCCACCACCACCAATTTGTACTGTTTCGTAAATTTCTTCCTCATCAGAACTGTAAGGCGTATAACTTTTGTATTGATCATCTTCATCATCATCATAATCTAAAACAGTTCCTTCTTCTTCTTCTTCTTCCAAAATAACATTATTATCGAGTGTTTCTTCTTCTTCTTCTTTCTCAGAGGTAATATTCTCTGAAGACTCATTCACTATTGTTTCATCGTCGTCTTCATCAGAAGTAATATCTTCTAAAATTTCCATAGGCATGTCGTCTTTGTCCGAAGTAATATCCTCATAAATAGGTTTCATTATAAAAATTATCTAAACTAGAAAATATAAAAACTATAAACTAGAAAAATAGAAAACAACCTATTCATTAAAAACTTATACGGTAATAATAATAATAGAAAATTTTTATAAATCAGCAAAAACTATTAATTTTATGGTAGAGATTTAATTATTGTTTACGAGGTTAATGTAGTACTTTTCTTTTTTATGATGGGAAAGCTTTAAAGACCTCTATAACTCATAAACACGTGCCCATATCATTTCTTTAGCTTATTTTATTAGCATATAACCAGTTAAAACCAGTTGAAAACCTGTTCTACTGTACAACCCTAGTATTTTTGTTTTGATTCTTGAAGCTATAAAATAACTGTAATAGCTGCTTATAACCCTGTTGCACCATCTTTTCTTTTTATGTGGAAAAGCTTTAAAGACCATTATAACTCATGCGCACGTGGCTATATTGCTTCTATAGCTTTGACCTTGATAATTACTATAACACATAAAACACATATATTTTTCTAGCTTTGATCTCAAAGGTTACCGTACCACATAAATACATTTTATTTTATTTTTGTAGAACATAGCTCCTCCTCTCATATACTCCTCAGAATAGTAGAATACTGTAGGATATATGTCTTGAATATTTATTATGCTTATAACTCCTCCTCTTACAGCTATAAGCTATATATCTTGGTTATTTTATTATAACTATAACCTCCTTTTACTCAAAATTTTGAACACTTTATACATTTATCTGTTTTGTTGCTACAAAAACTACTCGCTTCTTCTCTCTCTCTCTTTAATATTTCTTCAAGAATTTTCAAAAATGGAACACCAGTTTATGTTAGACGAAAACATGGCATTATTTGTAGTGGTTGAAGGTAGATACGTGTCAATCTATTTTCGTAACGTCGACCCTAAAACAAAAGAGGCGTACGGTCGTGGATTCAAGCTCATTTTACCACAATACGGTATACTAGGTCGCAATGTCAATATTATTGAAAAGACATTTTCACATGGAGGTCGATGCGGCATCAACCTTGGTTATAAAATGCTGGTCGAGAGCGACGGGGTTACAGTACGATTTAACAATTTGTTTAATGGAACAACATGGTGCTTATCTAAAGAAGTGAGTTGATATATGAATTCTTTCTTTCTTTCTTTCTTTCTTTTAAAATATAATGTTTTATTCTTTAGCAATTTTGGCGCTGGACCAATATGATACATGAGATAGCTCCAGCTATTTCAAACGAGTACAACGCTTTAGCAGCAAATCTCCAGCTAGCGATAAAACGCAAAACAAACGAAAACGACGACGTAGCTGGAAAAAATGGTTCTACCCCGAAAATTGTTAAAGAAGAAGAAGTCGGTGCAGATAAGAAAATTATAAAAGAAGAAGAAGAAGGGATTCATGCTACAAAATTCGCCGGAGAACAAAGCAATGCTCGTGAAGATCAAAAGGAAGTTAGCGTTCAAACGTCGTTTATTAATGATCTCTTCATCAATTGTTTCAATGATCCAGACTACGATTCAGCGTCGGATACCAATCCGTTGGACGCCGAAACCAGACGTATTTGTGAGTTACGTGTTCCGGGTTTAGATATTCCATGGTTTTTTGATGAGCAAGTAGTAAAAGGTGAAAAATTATTTATAATTATATGTGCTGAGTTAGTTATACAAGACATCTTTAATGGGTGTATTTTTGATTGTTATTGCGCGAAAGAGGTAGGAATTGTTGAGGATCATCAGTGTCCAGCTCGTAATTCCATATATAATATCACAATTACACCAACAGTTAATCGTTTATATGAAAAGATGGGACTTATCATTGACTGTTTTGAATATGTTATAGGTGAAGTTCAAGGTTATTACAGTCTTCGCGCTTTTAAACAGATGATTGACATATTTAGATGTATACCACTTACAAGTACTGGCCGTAAAATTCTTAAGGATACTGTAGCTTGTTTTATTGATGAAGGTTATCATTATGATTTTGATGATGCTGTTGTTATCAAAACACTACGCGATTTTATTAGCAGTAAATTGTAAAAGTTTTGCTTACATTCATTCATTCATTCATTCATTACAGCTTGTATGTTTTAATTAGCTATATTTTGATTGCTTATGTAATTGCTTACGTATTTGCTTGTTATATATATATAATTTCATACATACATACATTGCGCGTATATTTTGCATACAGTAATGCTATTCTATTTTATATAATCATCTATCTTTATGTTTTTACATGTGCACTGCTTTATATTGTAATTTTGATAATTATGTAACATTTTGTTTTAAATAATAATAAAAATCATTTTAAAAATTGTTCAAGTAAAAAGGTGGTTGGTTTTTGTTGTTGTCAAAAAAGAGATGTCAAATGATGATGATGAAAAGTTTTATATATGGAAACATCCATTTAACTGTATAGTTTCTGCTCCAACAAAATCAGGAAAAACACAATTTGTTAAAAAACTTGTAATTTTTGCTAAAGAAATGCTTCACCCTGCTCCAGTGAAAATTTATTGGTGTTATTCGGAATGGCAAGAAGCTTACGATGAATTAGTTCAGAAATGTTCTTATGTAGAATTTATTCAAGGTTCGCCTGATTTGAATGAACTTCAGAAAAGTAAAGATACACCTAAATTATTAATTATGGATGATATGATGCAAGAGATGAAGAATGATCAAAGTTTAACTCAACTTTTTACTAAAGGATCGCATCATTGGAATATATCAATTATACATATAGTTCAGAATGCCTTTTTTGATGGAATGCGTACGAGTAGGATAAACGCTCAATATTTAATTCTTTTAAAAAACCCAAGCGATAGATTACAAGTCCGCACACTGGCTCGACAGATTTTTCCAACTACCTCAAATTATTTCATAGAATCGTATGAGGATGCTACTAGTAAACCATACGGTTATTTATTAATAGATCTTACACAGACATGTCCTGAAAAATATCGACTTAGATCTAATATATTTCCCGACAATGATCACATGATTTTGTATACACCTAAATGATTCATCATTTTTACAAAAAACTTTATACAGATTAGTCGGATCCTATTATTTTAGCGATATGATATACAGTAAACACATTTTTTTAAACACTCTCGCTGTGATCCTTTTCATAGCTGTTTTTATTGTATGGGTACAATACCCTTTTCAATTTTATGAAAATGAAGAAGAACCTGTAAATGTTACAGATTTTACGATGCCAAACACAAAAAATGTTACAGATTTTACGATACCAAACACAAAAAATGTTACAGATCAGAAAATATTATTATTACGGGAAAATTATAAATTACATATAATACCCTTACTACATTTTGTAGAAAAAATTTTACATTGTCCTCAGAATGATGGTCAATTTATGCAATTACGAATGTGTTTCAAAATATATATTTTCAATCCTGTCGTATTTTCTTGTTGTAGTCGAAGCAGTAAATTTCAAAACTTGTACATCAATGGAACTAGATTACGATATATTGATACGATAGCTTTATTACATAATCAGAAAAAAATATTATACCCTTCATCAGTCTAGTCGAGAATTTTGAAGAGGTTGGTCGTTTTTCTATAATTCGTTTGTTTTGTGACAATTACAATGTCCGCCGCATTTGAAGTTTTTGTCAGAATGGTGCAAAATAAAGTAAAAGGTAAAAATTTATATCTCTTCTTTAACTATTTATTAAACTATAGTATTTTTTATTTAAGGTAAAATACTAAACAACAAACAGAAATGCGAAATAGCTGATTTGTTTTGGACTCGTTTCTCACCCGAAGCCAAGATTTTTTACAAAGACATAGCTAAGGCGTGCAATCATTTACGGCGTGAAGTTGGTTTACCTATGGGACGTAAAAAAGTTACACAATTTTGGTGTTTTGCTAGACTATTACTGACGGAGTTGGATATGGTCGAAACTCGCGCTATTTTTGTAGAAGATCTTTTTTTAAAACTAGATACAGCTCATAAACTATTTTTTATGAATATGAATAACTTGTGTGCTTTTTCTAGACGCGAAGAGTTGAATATCGTCATACAAAATGAAGCTTCATTACTATCTTAATGTAATACAATAAATATTTCAATGTTTACTCATCATATGGTCATTATTGTAAAATTTTTTTGTACTGTACGGTCTGTTTTGTATGGCTTCTAGATTAAAGAAATATATTCACGAGCTCAATGTGTTAAAAAATTCAAATCGTGTTCAAAGACGTGCTCTTCTTCAACATTCTTCCCCCGATTTGATCTGTTGTATATGTGAAATTTGTTTGAACATTTTGAACGGTAATATTCCTATTAATTCAAACTTAAAAAAGAAATTGGCCAAACATAAATTATTGCTCAGAGGTTTAGCTACTAGACACGAAAAAAACAAGAAAAAAGATTTACATAATAAACGTGTAAGAATTGTTCAAAGTGGTGGAGCATTTTTACCTCTAGTACTACCCGTTTTATTATCTACATTAGCAAGTTTTGTTACAGAGAAATTATTATAGAATGAAATTTGCTAATAAATTTGCTCTTATACCTCAGGAGGTTCTGAATAAACTGAATAACTCTCAGGTTTCTTCTTCGACGACGACGAGTTCAAATGAAAAGACAGGTATAGCTAAGCAAGTTGACATGTATCGTAACGAGTTAGAGCGCATTTTGAAAGATAATACGTTAACACCTGAAGAACAATACAAGATGTACTCGCAACTATTTTCACAATATTTAACTTTTGAACATGAAAAGGCTCAACCTACTACAGTGATTTTAAAACAAAAAGTTATTGATAACGAAGAAGATGAGAAGGATAGTGACGATTTGAAACAAAAAGAAAAAAATTGGTTGAACGATGAAAAGTTACTTAGCGGTATTCCTAAACAGTTTAAACGCTCGGCATCCTTATTATTGGAGCATGTGCGACGTAACCCTAGTATAAATGTTAATAAGCAAGGTGAAGTATTAATTGATGGAAAATTAATTGAAGGATCACATATTATTGATTTATTACATGATTTGTCTCGTAAACGTTCAAAAATTACGCAAACGCTTGGAGTAGATGAGTTTGTTAATGCTTTGAAAAAATATAGTGTACCATTAGAGGCTATAGGAAACCCATTACGTAAAATGTTATTCACTTTACCTCGGAAACTTTCCTACCATACACCTCCGGAAGAATCAGATGATCATGCAGTTAGTAGTGTCAAGCGGTTGAATAAACCACTTGTGAAAGGTGTTGATTTATTTTCAAGTGGTGCCGAGGAAGATATCAAAGACGATTCATTCTTTAATAAAGGAAACTCGACAGAAAAGAAGATACGGCGCAAAGCTAGAGCACTTAGACGGTATACTCCTTTGTACTAGAGCGATGAACACCTTACTTTCGAAATTATACAAAAATTTACACGGAAATCCCTCAGCTTTTTCTAGTATTGAAAAATTATATGCTGAAGCTAGAAAGCATCGTAAAACAATTACACGTAAAAATGTTAAAGATTGGCTTTCAAAACAAGATAGTTATACTCTACATAAACAAGTCAACAAAAAATTTTCACGTAATCGTATTTATGTTACAGCTATGGATCAACAATGGGAAATTGATTTGGCAGATATGTCTTCTTTAGCAGATTTTAACGATGGATACAAATTTATGCTTACATGTATAGATGTATTAAGTAAATACGCATGGGTTGAACCCTTAAAATCAAAACACTCAAAGAATGTTTGCGATGCTTTTCAAAATATTTTAAAAAGAGGTCGAATCCCTTGGAGAGTGCGCAGCGATAAAGGAAAAGAATTTGTCAACAAAGATTTCCAAAAATTATTGAAAACTAACGATATACATTTTTTTACTTCTCAAAACGAAGACATTAAATGTTCAATAGTGGAACAGTTTAATAGAACTTTAAAAACTAAATTATTTAAATATTTTACAGAGTTTACCACTTATAAATGGCTTGATATTTTACCCGCAGTTGTTTCCAACTACAATCACTCTGTTCATAGATCTATTAAGGAAAAACCTATTAATGTAGATTATTCTAACGAAAAAATTATATGGCAAAGACTCTACCCTGAAAGATTATACACTAGAAAGCCTAAGATTGATATAGGAGATTACGTGCGAATTAGTAAACATAGAGGTGTATTTGACAAAGGTTATTTACCTCAATGGAGTGAAGAAGTTTTCAAAGTAAAACATGTTGTGAAGACCCGAAATCATATACTTTATACAATTCAAGATCTGGAAGGCGAAGATATAGAAGGACGTTTTTATGAAAAAGAACTACAGAAAATCGATTTTAATCCTAATATCAAAGAATACAAAATTGAAAAGGTTTTGAAGACTAAACAATTACCAGATGGTCAGAATAGAGTACTTGTGAAGTGGTGGGGTTATCCTGAAAAATTCAACAGTTGGATTTTAGAAAAGGATATACAAAACGACGACGACGACGATTACGATGAACAACTTTGAATTGACATATTATGCTCAACAAGATGAGCTATTATCACAAAATTTTTTAGGAGTTTTTGCTTGCGATACTCTACCGAAGATAGTTAAAAGACCCGCGGCTTTAATTGCAAACACCGATACATCTTTTCAAAAAGGAAGTCATTGGATAGCTATGTATTTTGATAATGCTAACTCTGTATATTATTTTGATTCTTATGGCTTACCACCAGTTATTCCTGCTTTTATAAATTATATTAACAAAAATGCTTTAATAATATATACAAATAAGAAACATTTACAAAATTTTAATAGTAGGGTTTGTGGTATATATACTTTATATTTTTTGTATTATAAAGTGCGACATGTTCCCATGTATAAAATGTTTAAAAGTTTCAGTAACACAAATTTTGTTTATAATGATAGATTGATTTGTAAGTTTTTTCATTGTAAATTTTCTGTAAAAGGTCACTTGCGAAATAAATTATGTACACGTTTGTAAAAAGTTAACTCCTTCTATATGTATTTATATATAAATTTTACTTCACTTCGATAGCTCCGCCTCCTTCATATTTTTGTATAATTTTATTGGTTATTTTAGTAGCTCCGCCTTTTTATAAATTTATAACTGAGTGTTTAGTTGTTAAATAAAACTTTTTTATTTTGAAATGGATAGTAGTAATAGTACGCATTCAGAAACGTCTCGCATTAGCGTTTGGGAGTTTTTTGGAAAACGTCTACCTCGAAACGAAGTGGTTTTCTTCAGTCAGGTCATACTAATATACATTGTAGTCATTACAGCTATAATAAATTTATCTCTCTACAGTAATAATACACAATTGTGGGTTGGTCTTTTGTGCGCTTGTATAGGATATTTATTACCTAGCCCCGTACCGGCCGTATTACAGTCATCTAATTCATTGAAGACCGTACCTATAGCAACAGCAAACAACATTATAAATAATGACAACCTTTGAAGATCAATTTTATATCACATTACCTAGTAATAGCAAAAATGGAAACAAACCCTCTGATTTTTCAGCCCATCTACCTTACCGTTTAAAACTAGATGGAAGCTGGGAGGTAGGACTAAGTGAAATAATATACCCCTATAGTTGGGCTACATTTACCAATCATGGTGGAGATAATGTAATAACGTTAACTACGGATGGTGTTGGAAATAAGGTCAAAAAAATTAAAGTAATAGTTTTTGAAAAACATTACTTTACCATATCTGAATTAATTGAAGAGTTGAACGCAAAAGTTGGAGCAGCTATTGCCGGAACTAACATGGAAATCATGTTTTCATACGATGAACATAGTAGAGGATTAGTTAATTTGAAAATAAAAAGTGGTACAATCTTACGTAAAATCGAAATAAGCAAACGATTAATGGAGCTTCTCGGATTTGGCGCTACCAATACTGAGGCCTATGCAACTGCTGATGATTTTTTAAATAGAGCTGTGAATATTAACTTATATACTGTTGGAGAGAAACCTCCAAAAAATTCTAACACACATATTCCACCATCCAAAGCTGTTTTTCTTGCCGAGCCTGGAACTAATCATTTATACATGTTAGGTATTCAACCACCAAATTTGAATGATTTACAGAATTTTTATGTTTACTGTAATATTATTGAAAATCAGATTGTTGGAAATACTTTAGCACCGCTTTTACGTATAGTAAATGTTCAGGGAAAATACAAAGATAATGTGAGTCGTTTATATGAAACACCTCACTATATACCAATTCAATTGAAAGAAATTACAGTACTCGAGATTAATATAAAAAACAGTATGAATGAGCTTATACCCTTTCAGTTTGGGAATGTTATAGTTAAATTACATTTTCGGCGACGTACTCCTTTATTCCTATAAGCATAGTATCAAATTTTTATTTACTCATTCATTCATTTGCATTTGGACACGTTGTCGTCAGGTTGAATTTTCGCAAACGCTCTTAATTAATTAATTCATTTAGTTGTTGTTCCTTTTAATTTTCAAAGCAAAATATGCATACCGTATTTATTCCTGAAACCGTTGATTACTGGATCAAAATTTATCAACATAGTATTCAAGATAATCAATTTCAATTAGGTGGTAGTTTAGAAGGTTTTCGAGCAGCATACCCGTATTATTATAGACATCAAGGAGCTGGAGTTGGTAATTTTTTTAAGAGTTTGTGGCGTCTAGCTATGCCTTTGTTAAAATCTGCAGGAAAGCATGCACTTGCTGCAGGTTCCAAAATTGCAGGTGATGTTGTAGAAGGTCGTTCTTTTAAAGAAAGTGTTGCCGAGCATGGACGAAACGCAGCTGGTAGCTTATTACACGAAACGGGCGAGCGCATTCATAAAGGAAAAGGTTTAGGGAAGCGTAAACATATAAATTCTACGATACATATAAAAAGCAATAAAAAGTTAAATGATGGTCAGCGTCAACAACATCAACATCAAAAACAACATAAACGTAAACACCTGAAACGACGTTCCTCATTCTTAAAAAAGACTCCACGTAGAGTAGTCGGTTTCAAGGATATCTATTCAAAATGAGTAAATTTATTGATGCTGCGTCGTCTCCTAGTAGTAAAACGGAGTTAGATTTATTTACCGTACCTCCAACGCAAGTTGCTATTCGTAGAAGTTTTTGGTCTGAAATTCAGTTACAAAATCCTTGAACTAATGAAGGACCTTACGAGTTTGTTATTTCACCTGATTCATATATGTTGGACTTATCAAAAAATTTTATATATTTTACTATTCGAATTACGAAAGCTAATGGCGCTGCTTGCACTTTAACAGCAGACGCCAACAATAATCTTACTGGAAATGTTGTAGCACCAATTAATTTGATCGGGAAAACATTTTTTAAACAGATCAGGATGTACTTAAATGGAAAATTAATATCTGACAGGTAAGTTTTATAATTAAATGTATGTTTACCTTTTTTAATTTTAACATTTTAACATTTCAGTGGGGATAGATACGCTTACAGATCTTATTTGGAAACGGAATTGAACTATGGTCGTGATGCTAAGTCGACACATGTTGCAGCTGCTGGTTATGCTTTTGAAAATGGCGATGTTCTCGATATAAAGAAAAACAAGGGTGCTTTGGAAAGAGTTCAGATGTTCAAAAATAGTGCAGTTGTTGAATTAATGGCTCCTATACACGCCGATCTATTTATGCAAGAACGTTTTCTATTGAATCAATGTACTTTGAAAATTGATTTATACAGACATAGAGATGATTTTTGCTTGCAAAAATTTATATCTACTGACAACGAAGCTTATAAAATCGAAGTTAAAAGCATGTCTTTATTTATTAAAAAAGTTGAAGTTGCGGATAATATCAATCTAGCTATTGAATCCATGTTACAAAATACAGCTGCAAAATACCCTATTCGTCGATGTCATGTTACAAGTCTATACATAACAACTAGTCGTCGCTCAGCTCCTCTGAACTCATTGTTCACAGGTCCTTTACCTCCTCGTCTCGTTGTGGCGCTCGTTGATGGTTCAGCTGCTAGGGGTGATTATAATCAAAGCCCCTTCAATTTTAAGCATTTCGGATTAAACGAGATTAAAATAACAAGTGGTACTACAACCTTACCTACAACACCATATATGCTAAATTTTAAAGAAAACAAATATTTGCGCACTTTTGTACAATTATTTGAGGGTGTAGGAATCGGTACAGATAACAAGGGTAATGAAATTACTCGAAATTCTTTTACAACGCATAACACGGTTTTTGTTTTTGATTTGACTCCTTGCGGTATGGATGGTAATTTTTGGGAACTCGTACGTGAAGGAACCACTAGTTTACAGATGAATTTTGGAGAGGATATACCAGATGGCGGTATTGAAGCACTTATATACGCAGAATTTGACTCTCTCGTAATGATTGATAAAAATCGTGAAACCTTTACAGATTATAGTATTTAAATACGTTATATTTATATGTACATTTCATCTCATTTTTTTATAATAAAAAAATCACTTATAGTTGTTGTTTATACACTCCTTCTCTTTAGGTATTGTTTAAAAATATTCTTTTAATTTATTCCTAATTATAAATGAACTTCCTTTTATTACTCCTCCTTTCCTTTATTTTCTCCTTTAATTCTACAGTAATACGTAATTATCTTGTACGTTCTTTTTACCCTAAGACCTGTTTGTGCATATTCTCTACATATCGTTTACTCGTACATCTCTAAATATCTGACTACAGTAAACCCTTTTTTATATTCCCGAAGTTGACACATACACACACACACTCATAGTAGAACTCTAAAGAAATTATCTTTACTATTAAATGCAATAAATAAAAATTTTTATTAATTTTAGTTCAATTTAATTTATTTGAAACAAAATATATATATATACAAAATTTAAAACAAAATAGAATAAATTATGCATATATACAAAATTTAAAAACAAAAAAATATACATATACATATATACAAAATTTAAAAACAAAAAATATACATATATACACTCGCCTTGCCCGCCGCCGCCGCCGTCGCACCCCCCACGCTAAAAGTTTCACGCGTATCCACTAAAATTTTTACAAATTTTAATAACTATTTTAGTTAAACAAAAATTTTTACTCTAATATATCAATTAACTGCTAAGTAATAGGTACAAGATCTATCAATAGCCTTTATTTTATCGTAAAATTTTATCGTATAAATTGTGTAAATAATTGAAAGCTTCTAGAATATTCTAGAAATGTTTTTTGTCAAGTTTTAGACAACTCAGCTATATACCATACAATAATATACATGAATTAGAAATCTGTAACATGTTGCAGTTGTAGTAAAAGCTTATAATAATTTTACTCTCATTAAATATAAAATTTATATCTCTACTACGTGTTTTAACTATAACATCTGAACTTACTAGAAACGCGGCAGCGCTAGTTTTACCCTCTCCTCGACGTAGCGACCGTCGGCGTTTTCCCATTCAGCCCTCGCACCTGGGGGGAGGATATTCCACAGGTGCGAGGCTAGGTGACCGTCGACCAGCGAAGGGTTTTCAAACATACGGCGTAGACGTTTCATGAAACCCCAAAAGGGTTTCTGTCTAGCCGGATATTCAACCCCTCGCTGGCTTTTCCACCAGCTCTTGAAGTCCGTCGAGGCCTCCTCCCAGAAGACGGACGCCCACGCGTCAATGTCCGCCGTCGTTAAAAACGGCTCTAAATTAATAATAATGAAATAGTATACATATTAATTTTTAATTCAAAATATTTGTAAAATCAATGTACCGTAAGCCTCGTAGGCGGCTCTCAACGTCGAAATAAACGTAACGAAAACGGCTTCCATTGGTAGTCTCGGGTGTCGCGCGCAAGTACAAAAATAAAAATGGTTCTTCTTCTTCTATTTTTTCTATTTATACCTCTTTACCCTCATTAAACCTTTTCCGGTTTTTTCTGCTTTTTGGTTGAATCTTTTCGGTTTTTCTTTGAAGGTTCTATCAAAATAACAATAATCACCATCTTAATTGTTTTGGTATTGCGTCTCTTTAAAGGTTTTAGGCTCTAGGTTATTCTAGAAAACTATCAAAATAACAATAATCACCACCTTAATGATTTTGGTAAAGCGTCTCTTGCTACCGTGTTTTATAGAACCTTTGACCTTTTCTAGCATTTCTAATTGGTTTTATGATCTAAATGGCTTCACCTGTCTAACCTTTCTATGTTTGCTCTGGGAAACACTCTGTATACAAAACCGCATCTACCTACATAAATCATCTAATATAATGTATTAATTTCCGATACGTAGAATAACGTTCATGTATTGATGATTTAGTTCTTTTCTTTTTCTTTTTCTTTTTTCTTTTCTTTTCTTCAAATATTTTTGAGGTATCAATTATTTTTTACATTTAGAATATTTTTCATCTCAACTGTTCACTTTTCTACATGCGCTTTATACCCACTCTTTTGGGTCATTTTTCTATAAAAGAATTTGATCATTTACGGCTTCATAAGTATAAACCCGTAGGAAGGGTCTACGTCAATTTGGCGTATGCCAATTTGGCGTATGACAATTTGGCGAAGACAATTTGGCGTATGTCGATTTGGCGTGTAAGTCAATTTGGCGTATATGTCAATTTGGCGTAATGTGTCAATTTAGTGTATGTACGTTTCGCGTTTGGCTAAGTGAAAAATTTAAATGTGAAAATTCGGTTTCAAATTAAACATTTAATTTTAAAAAAATTAGTAGTCGAATTTAAAATTTTGAAATGTTATAAATTTATTTTGTAGGTGGTAGAAGAAACAACTGCTTCAAATTTCTTGATATTTATGCATATTAAATTCGAATTTTCATGTCTCTTAAAACGAATTTTTTTTAAACCTTGTGTTATCTCCCCTCACATCCAATGACAGAAAACTTTTTTAGTGAAAAACTTTAACGTGAACTTTAACTTTTTAGTGAAAAACTTTAACAAAAAACCTACATAAAGCTGTGGCCATACTCATTGTGCAGGAATTGTGCGAACTTTCTAATTAAATCACAAATGCTTCCTCCATGAAAAGTTAAAAGTTATTAAAAATTTGGAGGAAATATAAATTTTTTTGCCATTTGGTGTAAATTTTGCCACAATTTCCAGTGTCATCGACTACCAGCGAATTTCACAACTTGTCCTATGATTTTTAATTACTGAATACAAAAAGTTTGTTAAATCTAAGTCGAATGATGCCATGTGTTGTGTCTGATTATTTTTTCTTTCTCTACCGTCATCTTTTTATAATATTCTCATAAACAAGGTCATAAAATTTTATTACTTTTGGCCGGCCGCTGTTTCAACAGTGTCCTAGGCGGACAGATGACAGCATTTAATCATTTTCACGCTCGCCTCTTGACCTGGACATTCCAATACAGGCATACAAAAAATAAGGTTTTGTGTCATTATATGCAACTCGGTTGGATAATACAGCAATACGCCAAAGTGACATATACGCCAAATTGACTTATACGCCAAATTGGCATACGCCAAATTGTCTTCGCCAAATTGTCGTACGCCAAATTGTCATACGCCAAATTGACGTGATCCCCCGTAGGAATAATGTTTCAAGTTTTATAGACTTTTAGAGTTTTTATATGTGGAATTAAGCATTCTGATCTAAAAGACCGTTCTAATTTGGACGATCGTTCAGTATGCAGGGCTTCCACTTCACTTTTCTGTGAACCTGCAGACGGCGCACCTCTTATTTTGGAGCCCGAGGGCGCGTTTTTTGAAGGACTTCCTCCGTGGGCGGAGGGGGTCAATTTTATAAATGAATTCTTTCTTTTATGTTTTCCATTTTTTATTCACGTTATTATTTTTGTTTTTAGACTACAATATTTTAGTGATAAACAAAAATAAAATAGTGTTTCAAAAGTTTTATAATAAAATAGAATGTTGCATTGAAATAAAAATTTTTGATACGTAAAGATTTTTTAAGTCGTCAAATTTTCCGTACGTTTTTTAGGACCATCTCGTTTGGTCCTCTTTCTATAAAAGACCCTTTTTTGTCTACATGCTTTTTACCGCCAATTCGCTCTGGTCATTTTTATAAAAGACCTTCTTGGTCATTTTTGGCAGAACATCAAAATTTATACGCATGCACCCGTAAGGATAATGTTTCATCTCGTAATGACTCTCCCGAGAATTTACCCATTAAACAGACCATTACTGACCAATTTGACCGTTTGAGATTGACTTGAACGATCGTTCAGGAATGGGGCCTCCGAGCATATTTACGCCTGCAGGTGGCGCCCTTTTGTCAAAGGGGGTCCAGGGGCGCAAATTTTTGAAAGGCTTATCCTGCCCACGGGAGAAGCCATTTTTACACACAATCGCTTTTTATTTCTTTTCCATGTTTTGTTCATTTTATCCCGAATCTGTATCCTTTACCGTACGTCAACTCTCCAAATTTTCTACACGCTTTTTACGACCAGCTCGTTTGGTCATCTTTCTATAAAAGACCTTATTTGTCTACATGCTTTTTACGGCCAGCTCGCTCTGGTCATTTTTATAAAAGACCTTCTTGGTCATTTTTGGCAGAACATCAAAATTTATACGCATGCACCCGTAAGGATAATGTTTCATCTCGTAATGACTCTCCCGAGATTTTACTCATTAAACAGACCATTACTGACCAGATTGACCGTTCTGACATTTGTTGACTTGAACGATCGTTCAGAAAATGGGACCTCCCAAATATTTTTACACCTGCAGGTGGCACCCTTTTGACAAAGGGGGTCCGGGGTGCAAATTTTTGTGGGCTTCCTCTTCCGAGGGGGGAAGCCGTTTTTACACTCAATCACTTTTTATTTCTTTTCCATTTTTTGTTCATTTTAGTTTTCTTTTTTACGTTCATCATTGATTTTCCTTTTCCACGCACAATAACACATTTATCAACATAATAGAAAAATTTACCGTAATTCTACTATTACGGTAATTCCCAAATCTGTATCCTTTACCGTACGTCAACTCTCCAAATTTTCTACAGGCTTTTTACGACCAGCTCGTTTGGTCATCTTTCTATAAAAGACCTTATTTGTCTACATGCTTTTTACAGCCAGCTCGCTCTGGTCATTTTTATAAAAGACCTTCTTGGTCATTTTTGGCAGAACATCAAAATTTATACGCATGCACCCGTAAGGATAATGTTTCATCTCGTAATGACTCTCCCGAGATTTTACTCATTAAACAGACCATTACTGACCAGATTGACCGTTCTGACATTTGTTGACTTGAACGATCGTTCAGAAAATGGGACCTCCGAAATATTTTTACACCTGCAGGTGGCACCCTTTTGACAAAGGGGGTCCGGGGTGCAAATTTTTGTGGGCTTCCTCTTCCCAGAGGGGAAGCCGTTTTTACACTCAATCACTTTTTATTTCTTTTCCATTTTTTGTTCATTTTAGTTTTCCTTTTTGCGTTCATCATTGATTTTCCTTTTCCACGCACAGTAACACATTTATTACCATAATCGAAAAATTACCGTAATTCTACTATTACGGTAACTCTAGAACATACATTTTTAACCGTGCGACCTATAAATCGACTTATATGTTTACTGTACGACCTATAAATCGATGAAGAAATTAACCGTATATGTTTACTGTACGACCTGTAAATCCGACAAAAGCAAAACGTGTATGTTTACTGTACGACCTATAAATCGGAAAAAAGTGACAAATTATAGGTCGTACACAAAAGATAGGAGTATCCTTAAGCGTACGACCTATACGGGCCGGCCTTACTACTTAGGTGTAAAATTTTTGGGGCTGGAAAAGTGAGCAATTCCGACAGTTTCCGCCGACATACAAAAATACTGTACACAAGTAACAGATCGCAGCCACGTATGACGTCCAGAATCATACGTGGAGGGTGTACGGTATCATGGGGTCACGGACCACCAACAGTCAGGAGAGGCCGTAAACCCCTACTGCTGTGATACCAGTACTCGCGTATGGGTATACTGTAGTTACAGTACGGGAATGGGCACAGGCGTACTGTAACGGCACCCACCCTGAGGGCTACAGTATACCACCCAGGATTAGAGAAGGGGGGAAAATAAAGGGAAAAGAAACCAAATAAGGTAGTTTACAACACAGATTAAGTATGCAGAATGTACAGGATTAGTCAGAGGAGAAATACAGAATACTCGATATATAACTCAACTCTGGGACAAATAACTCGACTCTGAGGATGAATAACTCGACTCAGGGGGAATTTATTACTCATAGGGGTTATACACACGCATGAGATAATTATATACACATGTAGATCACATTTATATCACTCGTAAGGGCAAATCCCGTCTTACAGTAATTAAACTCGATGTTTAGGGATAAATTCCCGACCTACAGTAATAACTCTCGGTGGCACGGGAAAAATTTCCGACTTACAGTAATAACACGCGACTTGAGGGGAGGTTGCCGACCTACAGTAGCGGTAACCCGAAATAAGGGACATTCCCGACCCATTAGGCAGTAAACCCGAATTTGGGGGGGTCTCCGACTTATTGGATGGCTAGTACCCGATTTTAAGGGGGCTTGTCCGACTTAAAATGGGAATTGACCCGACCTGGGGGTAGTTCCGACCCAAGGGTGAAGTTTTTGCACTTAAGGGCGAGTGCCAGACTTAAGGTCGATTTTCCAGCCTCGCCATGTCACATATTGCGCCATCCATGTCACATTTTACAGCATGTCACGTGTATGACATGTGGATTTGGGAGAGCTGGGGAGGTTTGGGTATCTCATCAGGTAATACCGTGTTTTAGACATCACATTGATGGTGAACCATATCAGATTGATCCTATTACAGTGAGTAATAGGCTGTGACTCCTGATGGATACTGGCATTTTCCCCAGGCTTCTCTTGGTTGGCGTTGGGGCCTAACCTGGCAAATGGTGGCTATAGAGAGGTCTATAGTTGGTTCTCTTGTGTTGTCCTTGGGGTCTTGCTGTAGGGTAATGGACAACGCTGCCAGGCTAGGTGCGACAATCCCCGAGTCCTACTCAGTGAGAGTGGGGACAGGGTCACCCGTAAAATGACCTAATTTGTGGGACCCGATTATGAACCAGACAGCCCCTTCTAGCCCGAACCCGAGAGGTGGAGGCCCTACTTATCTGTGGAAACCTTGGGAAACCGACTTAGGAAGGATTTCCCAACAAATACCCCACAAATAACAATAATCCCCTGAGAAGACTCACCTAGTCCTGTTTCTCAAGCGATTCCACGAAACGGGCGGCAAGTCCCTGGATACTTTCGGTCTTCTGGCACTGGGGGGGGCGGGGATGCGATCCACAAACGTCCTAGCGGCGAGCGACGGCGAGCGGGAGGCGATTCTCCAACGTTTTCTTCACGAACCGGGGGGCGGTCGAACACCTGGCACTGATGGGCAGCGGGTACTGTAGACGGTAAGCGGCGGACGCAGTGAACAAGGGTAAATTTATGCAAATTTATTGATAATAAGGCGGCGGATGCGCAGGTGTATAATAAAATATGCAAATTTGACGAAAGGCGGCGGACGCGGAGTTACAACCGGACGAAAGCTTGGTGAACCCAAGAATGAGCAAAAGAGCCAAAAACTAAAGAAACATGTCCTTTTAAGGACATGTTTGGCTACAGCTGCAGCTTGGGCGGAGTTTCTCAGCGTCCAAGCTAACTTCTGCAGCTAGACGCGATGCAGAAGATGCCTATGAGCACATAGACATTTTTCGTTCACGTGCGTTTAGCACTGAGGCCGACTGCAGTGCCTATGCTAAGCATATGAACGTCTTTAGCTAAACTTCTTAGCTAGTCGTTTTTGCGTAACAAAAACGACGCTAATTTTTGATGATAAGAGGTGCATGGAGCGCACCAAAAATAGCCATGTGCTCGTGGAGCACGACTGGCGGAAGTTTTAGCTAAAGGGCCTACTGTAGCCCGCGTTCATAAAGAAATAAGAATTACAACAAAACGAAACATAGAAATGCATGAAAGATAAAAACGAACACAAAATGCATGTGTAAAAATGAAATAAACAAAAGCATGAATAAGTAATAAACGAAACATGAAAAAATAACAAAATGTCGGCATGATCGGAATCACGTGACGTTGGGGAATTGAGCGGCACGTGACACATAACTCTGAACCTCATAATTTCTACTGCAACTTTCATGATACAATTCTTCATATAGCGGAAGGTTAGCTGTTGATTTAAGAAGATTCGGAAGTTTTCGATTTTCGAAGGTTCTTTACTTTATTTATGACTATTATGGGTATTTTACAAGCACAATTTAGCGCTGAAAGTGTTCGGCATGTTAGACGTACAGTTCATTTGATTTACTGTAAAGATTTATGCCAGCAAATTTTCATGAAATCTCCAGCACTGTTTTTTTTCCCCCAAATCGTGCTTTTTCGGGAAAAAAAATTCGGAAAGGGGAAAAAAATTTTGGGCTCTTTCCCCATTTGGGGAAGAAAATTTTGGGGATCGGATACAGAAAAGATGCATTTTGGTGCATTTTAGAAGGTCATAATCTCAAAATTTTCCGGCGCTTCGCGCCGACCGATTATAACTTTAATAATCATTATTGTGCATTACTAACCCCTGGCGCGGCTTTTAGCATGTCTACTTTCATTTATCATATAATCTATAATAGTTTTCATCATCTTGAACGTATTATCTCATGTTTTCATTGGTAATCTTCAATATTTTATCATGATATTTAATGAAGATTTGCATTTTTTCCTTTTGAGAAAGATCAATACGTCAAGTCTCTAAGCTTTTTGATGCAATTATTTCTTTTCTAACGTAAAATCAATTTAAATGCTTCATGGAAATATCTTTCGGAAATTTATACTCTGCTTACTCATATATTTTCGACCAAGTATGAGAGTTTACAAATAAATTATACTGGTTTTAAAATTTTTCGAGTAAAATTCTAGAAATTACGGCTTTTGAACACAAAATTCAAATCTACTTCTTGAAATAAACGTTCGGAAAATTGATTTTCTAGCGCCGCAGAATATCAATACCCAAAAAATTTTTCCGGCGCTTCGCGCCGGAAAGATTAACATCCCTTTTAGGTTCTGACTTGTCAACATGGAGGACTTAACCATCGATTTCTCATGTAATTCAAAGTCATTATGCTTTTGGATAGTTTGCTTGAAAGTTTGTTCCAATGCTTCTAGATTAAACTTTGAACTCAAAAATTTCAATTTTTTCCTCAATTTTGATGAATTAACGGGTCTAAAAACACCAGAAGGCTTGAAAAAGCTCAAAAACACGTAAATAAAGCGTCTGTGAGCATTTTTAAGCGAAAAAACGACTTCGGGAAAATGGGGAAAAAAATTTTGATCCCTTTCCCCATTTGGGGAAAAGGCCCGGGGGAAAAAAAAACAGTGATCTCCAGTGCAGTGTTTTTTTGTGCCAAAACATGGTTTTTGGCCCAAAAAAATTTGGAATGACACAAAAAATTTTGGGCGTTTATGCCAATTGGCACAAATTTTTTGACTGCTCAAAGGCTGAATTTTCTTGATTTTTAGTCTTTTTAGTTGCTGAAAACGCAGAATTTTTTCGGCGCTTCGCGTCGAGTCCATAAGCAGTGTTTTTTTTGTGCACGTACATTTGTGCTAATTGGCACATAGGGCCAGAAAAATTTGTGCCAATGGCACAAAAAAAATTTTTCACCCTGGAATCTTACTGAAAACCTAAAAAGTTTCATGCCAAAAGTTTGATAAAAACAAAACTAAAGATGTCTTCACCTCCACTCCACGTCCACCGCTCGAATTTGCACAAGAATTGTGCCTACCTTATTTTATCTAGCCACGTCAGTGACACAAGAAAAACTGATCGTGAAAACGGTTTATATGATCCGGAAAGAAGCCGAATGCTGCGCGATTTCTTCAGATATTTTTATTGAATTGGTCGGGAAGTTTATATATTTTTTTCCAATTTTTGGCTACGAATCATACCTGTACCTGGGGGGGGGGGGGTGGGGGGCCAACCCTGTACCCAAAATCATTTACCCCCCCCCCCCAACCCCACCCCCTAGTTTGGAAAAAATTTATAAAATTTGCAAAAAAGTGTGTATGTTTTTTGGCGTTTTTTGGGAAAAATTTCGACTTTTTTCTACCCCCCCCCCCCTCAAAATTTCGGATTTACCCCCCTCCCCCAACTGGTCGGAGGTCTTACAGGTATGCTACGAATTTCTTCTTAACAACGACGAGATTAAATTGAAGATGTCCATAAGTCGTGTCGCATAAATTTTTGGTCGGAAAATTGTGCGAACAATGTCAATTTTTCTGTTTGACATACACCTAAAATAAAAATTTCGGTTCCCAGTCCCACTGAATCATACCTGTAATTGGGGGGTTGGGGGGGGACCCCCCAACTTGGCCAACCATATGCCCAACCCATACATGTAACGGAGCTCCGAGGTCTGGGGAGGGGGGGTTGGAGCACTTTTTTCGGGCCGGGGGTCAGTAATTCCCAAAATTTTGGTGGGAGGGGTCCCTCAAGGAAAAAAAAATCGATTTTTTTCATGAAAAATGTCCGAAAAACGGTTTAAAACATACCTGTACTTGGGGGGGGGTTGGGGGGACCCCCCCAACTTGGCCAACCCAGTACCCAAAATGATTTCCCCCCAACCCCCCCCCCCAGTTGGGAAAAAATTAAAAAAATTTGCCAAAAAGTGTATGTTTTTTGGCCTTTTTTGGGAAAAATTTCGACTTTTTCCTACCCCCCCACCAAAATTTCGGATTTACCCCCCCCCCCCCCTAACTGGTCGGAGGTCTTACAGGTATGGTTTAAAAAGTAGTAATTTTTGTCTAAAAAATGATCAAATATGTACTTATGGCGCGAAGCGCCGAAAAAATTGACGTTTTTGACCATTTTTTGTTCAAAAATTGACATTTTTCATGAAAAAAATGACGTTTTTCAGTATTTTTCCGGCTAAAACTAAGGGGGTCCCTAAGGCTACCATATGGCTAGCCATAGGATTGGAAAATTCTGGGGGGGGGGGTCGCCCAATGGCTAGCCATATGGTCGACGATTTCTGGGGGGGGGGGGGTTCCCATAGCACTCCCCCCAATTACATGTATGACCCAACCCTCCCCTCAGATTGGAAAAAATTAAAAAAAATTGGCAAAAAGGTGTATGTTTTTTGGCCTTTTTTTAGAAAAAATTTCGACTTTTTTCGACCCCCTGCCCCCAAATTTCGGATTTACCCCCTCCCATACCTGTACTTGGGGGGGGGTTGGGGGGACCCCCCCAACTCGGCCAACCCTATACCCAAAATTATTCCCCCCCCCCCAACCCCCCCCCCAGTTTGAAAAAAAAATTTTTTTTCAAAAAAGTGTATGTTTTTTGGCCTTTTTTGGGAAAAATTTCGACTTTTTCCTACCCCCCCCTCCAAAATTTCGGATTTACCCCCCCCCCCCCAACTGGTCGGAGGTCTTACAGGTATGCCCCCTCCCCGCAACTGGTCGGACCTCTTACAGGTATGCACTGAATGAACAGGGAAGTTAACGATTTCTATTCATTTACCAGTCATTGATAATCTTAAAGTCTGTTCCGATAATACAAATATACCATTGGAGTGGAATTTGCTCACGCTCGAGACATATAAAAGTAGTCAGTAGTAAGTGTTTGATTCGGTGCTAGGTGCCGAGAAAATTTTGCGTTTTCAGCCCTTAAAATCACTAAAAATCATAGATTTTTAGCCTTAGACTAGTTGAAAAATTTGTGCCAATTGGCAAAAACGCTCAAAATTTTTTTGTGTCATTCCAAATTTCTTTGTGCCAAAAACCATGTTTTGGCACAAAAAAAACACTGTCCATAAGTACAATATTGGTTACTTTTATTCGTTTAGAACCTATTCGAATAGTATCTTTATATGATCGCAACAAACTATGAGATTATCATTGAGTGAAAAATGAATACCACTGTTCATTCAGTGTTATTGGAAACTGAAATTTTTATTTTTGGTGTTTGATTCAATCAGAAGTGACATTGTTGGCACAATTTTTCAACCAAAAATTTACGCGACGCGATCTTCGGCTTAGTTTTTTTAGGAGAAAGCAATTTATGGGCACCCTTAATTTAGTTACATGAAATTCGTAGTCTAAAATTAAGGGAAAATATCAAATGCCTGAAAAATTCTATAAAAATATGCGAATCCTCACAGCATTAGATCCCTTTTCGAATCGTATAAACTGCTTTCTCGATCAGTTTTTTTTATCGCACTGACGTGCTTAGATAAAATAGAGTTGGCTTGGCACGATTTTTACGCCAATTAGTGCGACGAAAGTGTCTTTAGTTCATATGTTTTATCAAACTTTCGGCATAAAACCTTTTAAAAGTTTTCAGTATGTTTTTAGACTAGAAAAAATTTTTTGTGCCATTGGCACACATTTTTTTGGCCCTTTGTGCCAATTGGCACAAATGTCCGTGCACAAAAAAAAACGCTGCTCCAGTCTCCACCAGCAGCAGGGTTGTTTTTGCACACAGTCGAGAAAGTTGACGTTTTCATCTTTCTCAGATGGTGCGTTATCGGAAAAATACGAATTTTCATATTATATCAAGGACAAAATTGAAGATTATTAATTAAAGCAGAAATAAGCCGTTTTGCATGATGAAAACTTATCAAAGATTAGTTGATGAGTTAAGGAGACATGTTAAAGGCCGCGCCTGAGCTGGTTAGACGATAATAATTATTGCTATAAAAAGTTTGAAATTTGGACATTGTAAAATGCATCGAAATGCGTATTTTTTATGTCGAACCCCTAAATTTATTTTCTTTAAATGGACACCCTGAAATCTTCTTCAGTTTTTTAAATTTTTCTTCTCAAAAACACGATTTGGGTAAAACAGTGGCTGGCAGTTAACAGTTAGCTTCCATATAGCACTATAATCAGTGTTTTTTTGCCGGAGGCAAATGAAAATTTTTTGAACGAAATTACGGCTCTTTCCCTATTTAGGGAAGAAAATTTTGGGGATGGGATACAGAAAATATGCATTTTGGTGCATTTTAGAAGTCCATAATCTCAACGTCAATTAAAATTAATATGTACTATTACCCTGCCCAGATGCAACTTTCAGAATGTCTACCTAATCTATCGTTTAATGTATAATAGTTTTCATCATCTCAGACATATTATGTTATGTTTTAAGTGGTAGTCTTCAATATTTCATCTTGATATTCAATGAAAATTAGTAGTTTTTTCTGGAAACATCTTTTGAGAAAGATCAATACGTCAAGTCTCTAAACTTTTCAAAGCAATAATTCCTTTCTTAACGTAAAATCAATTCGAAAGCTTCGTGGAAGTAGCCTTCATAAATTTCTACTCTTCCACTCATATCTTTTCGGCCAAGTTCATGAGAGTTAACGAATAAATTACTGGTTTTAAAATTTTTCAAATAAAATTCTGAAAATTACGACTTTTGAACACAAAATTCGAATCTAATTCTTGAAATAATTGTTTTGAAAATTGATCTTCCAGCGCCGTCCAATGTCAATACACAAAAATTTTTTCCGGCGCTTCGGGCCGGAAAGATTGACATCTTTTTTGGGCTTTCACTTGTCATCGTAGGGAACTTAGCCATCAATCTATCATCTAATGCAAAGTCATTACGCTATTGGATAGTTTTCTACAAAATTTGTTCCACAATGCTTGTAAATTAGACTTGAAACTCGAAAATTTCAATTTTTTCTCAATTTTAATGAAGTAACGGCATTTTTCAAATTATAAATAAAATTTTAAAATTACACTGATTTGGTTATTAGTTATTGGTCATGACGTAGAAGAACACAGGTTACTTATTTTACGTATTTTTGCTATGCACAAATTGTACAAATGAAATATTGGCTACCGTTTGTACATGTACAAATGGGTCATGTACAAAAAAAAACCCTGACTATTATGTGAAAAAATTGAACCTTTTCCACAAATGTGGAAGAAAAATTCCGCCGTCGAGTGCGTTTAGCTTTAGAGGTTGTGCGTTTTACAAGGTCAAAGTCTCGTCTTAATTTTGTGGCCCATCGCGCTGGTTTTAAGCATAATTGTCGTTATATGTATTTGAATTTGATTCAGGCGCAGTTTTTAGGAAGTCTAGTACCATTACTCAACGAACATTGACTTAATTTCATTTCATCTCAAATCATTGAATGATATTTAACATTTTTTAAAAGTAATGGTGATTTCAATTTTTCTGCTGATCTAATTCTAATTTTTTTGCGCTTGGTGATGGTATAAAAGTTTTAAAAATTGATATGGAATATTTTCTTCAGTTTATCGCTGATAAACGTAAAAAAATTTCAAATTTTTTTTCAATTTTTTTGATGTCTAGTTTCCAAGAGCTAGGAGGCTGGAAAACGCCTAATTTTTCTTGCCTTATTATTATGTCAGGTTGGCATTGGAATTGAGAGGACTCTCGAACGTGGTAGCTGTAAACTATAGAACGATATATCTTTCACCGGCGAATGTCTGAAATAGTGCTTTAGTTTTCATGTAAATTTTGATTGATTTTCACTGAAAGTGGACACATGGCCGTAGCCAGGAATTTTTTTCGGGGGGGGGCACATGTTTAGTTTTGACCTAAGTAAATTCAGTTGCAAAACGGTTGTCTTATCTGGAAAATTAGGCCATAGTAGATGAGATAGAGCAATTCGACGATGATCTTTATCAGCAAAAATGTCAATGACGGTAGGGTACTTAGGAAAATTCAAAGGTAGGGTACTTAGGAAAATTTCGTCTTCTTTCCCATTTCGGGGGGGGGGGGCAGGGCCCCCCCGCCCCCCCTGGCTACGGGCCTGTGTGTGTACACTCAAACTTTATATCATGCATGACAGAACTTTCAGGTGTCATGTAAACTGTACAAATATGAACCTAATTATAGGTATAATTTTAGCCAAAATGACCATACTTTTCAATAAAACGAATTGATATGCATATGCCTGATAAAAATGTGCTCAAGAAATGAAAAAAACTTTTTAAAAACGTATTATTATTAGTTGGCAGTAGGCTGTCTCTTAGGGAGGGGTATTACCCTACCTAAATTCTTGAAATAGATGACTGCTTTGCCTAATTTTGAGACAAAATGACATGTTTAGTAGACATTCAGCTACACTACCCCTGTAAATTTTCAACTTTACCCCTACCTGAAAAATCTGACCCTGGAAACCTTTGGTTAGCAGTATAGCAAAAATCTAAACACCCAAAACTCAGAAAATTTGGTTCCCACCATACATGCACACAGTCAGGGGTCCCAGGGTATGGACAATGACCAAAATTGGTCATATAGTAATTTTTTTCCAGAAAACTGGTGTATAGTAATTTTTTACTTTAAAATGAAATTTTATTGCTTTCGTATGAATAATAACTTGACAAAGTTGGTTGGTTGCTGACGTCAATAATAAACTCATTGATCATTTTTCATGTAATCTAATCTTTTCAAATTATATGTGGTAAATAAACTTGTGACGACAGCATAACTGGAATACAAACAATGTTTTTTAGAAATTGGTCCAAACAACACTATCTAAGCTGCCGCACAACTTTTCTCTCTCAAATAATAGGCCAACCCAATTTCAATCCAAAGCTTGGTTGTTTTAACACCAATTATACCGCATAGAAAGTTTGTTATACATTTTTATTTTTGCCCTATTATTTCTGATAATATTGGCAGTATAGTCATGATGCTGAAAATTTTTCTAATAATAATTCCATTATTAATAATTATATTCAATTATGGAAACCCTGAGACTGTTGTAATCAATGAAATTAACAGTGACGACCCAACAAAACCCGAAAAAAGGGAATTCATGGAATTGATTGCCTATGGAATCCAACCTGGCACAACAAGCACAATCCAGCTGCAAGATTACAGTCTTCGGGGCTATAAAATTGTCATTTTGTCGGCATATCAGCAAGGAGCAAAAGGTTGAAAAAGTGGCAAACTTGTGGAATTCTCATATTACAGGCAGATTCTTTGTGTTTATTGGGTTAGATCTAAATGCCAACTTGAAAGTCGACAGTCCATTAGTGAGATATCGGTTAAAATTTACCAGATCACCAACATTATTCGGTTTTTTTCAAATGCTAATATCCACCCCCATGCTGTGCTTTTGTTATACCAAGCTGATGGACTTCCTGAAATAAAGCTAACAGAACAGATGCCTTACATCAAAGTTGACAGTCAAATCAAACAATTGCTCAAACAATCATTAATTGACATTGTTGTTTATGGCCGTTGTTCTGCTGCTGAAAACTGTGATATCTTTGAGGAAATTGCTCTGGCACAAGCTAACAGAAATTATGTGCTGCGTGAATTTGACATTTCAGCTCATCTTGATACGGATTATTCATTAAGCGGTTGTACAATAGAAATGGCACCAATAATGCCTGAAAAATTCAAATTAGGCAAGCTAACACCTGGTAGCGATAACGATTGTACAGGAACACATTTTACTTTCGAAAACCATATAGTTGATGTTACTTGATCAGTCAGAAAACACTATGCTGACAGCATTGAAGTAGAGACAATGGAAATCGCTCAATGCAGCAGTCGACTTGAGCCAGATATTTATTATAGCCTTAAAAGTCAAAAAGTCGACAAGGCAATACAAACAGAAATTAACCTTCAAAAAATGAATGATATATGCACCATTATTAATGCTCCAGATGATCTATCGACACAGGGTAAATTTATACTGTTAATATGAATGTGAAACTTAAAAAAAACTGAGTAACACTCTCACATTTTTAGGTCAAAATGAGCAGGCGATCAAAGCAGCTGACCAAACTGCAGTTCATATGACACCATGTGTCCCTGAAAGGGAATGGGAAACAACTGCTTATTTCAATCCAGATTGGCTTAATCAAATTGACCTTCATCAAAGTAAAACATTTATTTCTGCTTTATCTCATGTGCATTGTGCATCATGTGGTCCATGCCAGATCAATGATTACACATTAAGTTTTTACTAAACTTATTTTTTTAAAAAGGTAACCTTTTGCCACAGAAAACAATTGAAAGTAACCGCGTCTAGTTTGAGTATCTTCCAAATGCTGAAGACCCAACACAGTTGCACAGTGTCGTTTGTCCCACAAATATTATGACAAGCTTGGGCTAGACAATCGATACCCTCCTGCACTGGCCGATCCAACATTGAAAGCCTCTTACAAGCACAATCATCAAAAAATTAGCGAATGTGCTGGGCTCAGCCAACATCAAATTGTCATCTCAAAGCTCCAGGAGGCAGCAAAAAATGAACTACCCCAGCAGTTCCAGCAGATTCAAAAGCATAACAAACTGGAAGAAAAGGGACAAAATGCTGTTACCATGAGAATGATACGTACTGTTTATGTTGAGACCAAGGTCAATTTGGCTTCCATGTCACACCCAAAAGTTGTTAAACTTCAAGAAGCCAATGACGTTTTCCTTGGTCATCATCATTATAATCAGATGTCAGCATCTCGCATGGTCACATCAATTAGTATGCAGATGCATGATGCCCTGTTACAACATTTGACAGAAAAGCTAAGTCCAGTTTCACTTATTGTGGACAGTGCAACAGACGCCAGTCAAAATCATTACTTAATAACATACTTTCAGGCACTGGAATTCAATGCCCCTGTTGTTTACTTTTATAAATTAATTGAACTGAAAGCTGACAAATCTGCCAATGAACTGTTAAGAGCTTTGCTCGAGGAATTTGAAAAAGAGAAATATGGATTTGCATGCTATCTAAAGGTGTGTACCCACTTCACAGTGCTGCACAATGGTTTTGATCCTGGCCAATTCCCAGTTTTAAAAATTTTGGTTCACTTGAATTTTTTAAATTTTTAAAAATGTTTAAAAAAATTTTTAAACCAAAATATGTGAAAGAACTAGTGAAATCACACAATTTTTACACACAATAAAATTCCACTGATCTGCTAATAAAAGTGCTGGAAATCAGTTTATTCCACTTTTTTCTTGATTTTTAACAGTTTTCAATTATGTTTTAGCAATAAATACACTCAAAAATCACTCGTTCCCTTTTTCATCTCACCCTGTATAACAATTTATTGTTTTCATCAGGCCAAACTCCGAGGATTTGCTTCAGACGGGGCGGCTGTAATGCTAGGAAAATACAATGGCTTGAAAAAGCTGGTCAGTGACTGGGCTTCAAATAGCGTCTATGGGATCCATTGCATGGCCCATAGATTACAACTTGCAATAGGAGCAGCTATAGAATCAGTACCCTACTATGTAAGCTTTGAGTCCACTGTTAATGGCCTTCACAATTTCTATAACCGCCATGGTCACAAGAGAAAATCCCATCTACATGCACTCACCAGTGCCCTTGACATTAGCATGCTGGAACTTACTTATATTTTTGAAACACGCTGGATTTCATCTGAATTTAATGCCCTAAAGAGCATCAACAATACCTGGTATTTGGTTGTTATGGACTTAGATGCCATTTCTGTTGATCGAAGCTTCAATGATTTACAGTACGGGACAAATTCGTTGCAGCACCAGTAATCTTTTGGTGAATATCTTGGCGATATACTGGGTCTTTACTGGTAGAAATTTTGAGATGAAATAGTGGATTACTGGTGCTTTACTAGTTGATAAGTTTGGCAGCCATGACGCATTACTGGTGGATTACTGGTAACATACTTCAATAAAATACACCCATCATCCTCATGAATATTAATGAATCGAAAAGCATTTAGTTGTTTTCTCGCCTAAAAGTTGTGTAACGAAAAAAGACCAGAAAGGAGGAATCGCTTTTATTGTGACCATTTCAGCTACTGAATACTTCTAGTTAAATATGAACTGATACTTGCTTTGTAGGTTTTAGTTTAGACGCGTTTCAAGATGCATACTATGTCATCAAATCGGAAAGATTATGACCATCAATTTTCAGATAGAACGAATTTGTGCAGTTTTTGTGTGAATTTTGTTTTCTTTTTAAATTCTTTTCGGTTTCCTACTTGGGAACGGTGAACATTGAGCAGGCTGTGTTCAGGCAAATGACAGTCTATGTGAAGAGTTTTTTGACAAAATATCTTATAGTTCGTTATGCTTATGGTTCGTTTTGAGAACCATAGCGAAAGCTATTTTTAGCTTTCATCAAAAAGACGATTATAAGTGCGCATTAAAGTTAAAAGCATACTGAGATGTGATCTATTTTTAAATGTAGAAAAATCATAATTCTTTCTAATTTTCAACCCGAATTTTCCAAATAAATATACTTAAAGGTTGATGTTCTATCATGTTCATGTGTATAAACAACAGCGGGTATTTAATTTCTCATGTGTGTCTCGATTTGGCCAGTAGCACATTTCATCAACTGAGACTGATACAGTCCTTATTTATGGAAGTTTTCTGTAACTTCAGGCACCAATACTATTCTAGTTATTATTTTTCATGTAAAGTGTAAACAAATCAGTTCAAGTAATACGGTAATAGTAGAATTAAAAATGTACATTTTGATTGCTTTTGGAAAAGTTATCAATTCAAAATAAAAACGGATGAATACAAATAAATGAGGGGTGGATAAATCAAGACATAGATGAAAACACTACATTGATGCATGCAGTGTCAGTTTAATTTCACTAAAATTGTACAGTAGCTTTAATGCTAAGTGGCAGAACGCCCACAATAAAACGCCATTTCTCCTTTTTGCTTCATTTATATTCATGAGGATGGCGGACGCCCGTATTTTTGTGAAGGAGAAAAACGCAAAGCAGATAGAAGGCTAAAATTACGGACATTGTATTGATTACTTGCATATAAATAGTATGTGTACGTATTTTATTGAAGTATGTTACCAGTAATCCACCAGTAATGCGTCATGGCCGCCAAACTTATCAACCAGTAAAGCACCAGTGATCCACTATTTCATCTCGAAATTTCTACCAGTAAAGACCCAGTATATCGCCAAGACATTCACCAAAAGATTACTGGTGCTGCAACGAATTTGTCCCGTACTGTAACTCGGAATGAAGCAAAGGGTTTGTCGCAAAAATTAAGGAACAACAATTTTTTGTTGGCCTTACAATTTACTTGTGATGTCCTGTTAATGCTAACGCATTGGTCAAAACGCTTGCAGCAACGAAGTGGCGTCCTTATTGGGGCTGAGGAATACAAGGACAATCTAATTGATACATTTGAAAGCTTAAAATCAACGGATGGTAGCTTCCTTGCCTACTACCTGACGCATGTTGTATGTTCAGAAAGCCCAACAGCTCGAAAATGTTCATTGGACAATTATGATCAATCAGCCAGCATTGGGTGGCAAATAGTGGAACTAGAATTGGACACAAGAGAACGAGTTCCAAAGTTGGACACTTAGCGTTCCCAATTCTTAAATGCCATCATTGATCAACTAAAAAGTTATTTTCCAGAAGGTGATCTTAAAATTTTTGACGTTCTTGTTCCTGAAAAGTTGCCAAAAAAGGAAGCGCAGGTATTGTTCTATGGCATAGAGGACATTAAGGCTTTGGCAGAAAAATTCGGCTTGGACCCACAGACCACAACAGCACAATGGACATAAGTATTGGTCAAGATTATTGCAACAGAAGAATTCTGCCGTTTCCAAGGTGTGCAGGCCATTTATTTTTGGCAGCATTATCTAAATTCAGATTCTGTTGGCTGGGGTGAGGACATATCCAAGCTCATCAAATTGGCACTGGTTCTACCAATGGGAAGTGCAGATGCCGAATGGGGGTTTTCGATCATGAACCACATCCGAACAGCAAGAAGAGCATGGCTCCAGGGCAATAAGCTTGATAATCTGCTTCATCTTAGAATTAATGGTCCCAATGAGATTGAAAAATTTAATGCAGCAAAATATGCAAAAGTGTGGGTGAGCGAAAATCACCTAAGAACTGATGATCCCACAGCCCAAAAGAAGAAGCGACCAAATGAAATAGATTTGGAGGAAACTGAAAATGAAAATTATGTCTATTTACCATCGAGCACAATATTTTAAAAATGAAAATATTTTTGTATCGGCTTGTAGTTAGAAATTTTACCAGCAGTATTAACAAATTTGCCTTATCATTTATTTTTTTCATTAAAAATTGCACTTTCTTCTCCCTTGATTTAAATCACTACAATTGCACATTTTAAAATTCTGTAGACTGAAGTTTTTAATAAATGCTGTCAGTAGATAATTTTAAATCATGTGTGATTTTGGGCAATACTGGGTTATTTATACAAAAATTTTCACTTTGTGCACAAAATTCATGTAAATTTAAAACAATGTTTTGACCAAATTTGATTTTTTGCCCTAAAAGCTGTCTATCAAGAGTGACTATTCAGCTAATACAGGGCCTCATTGGCTTGAACAAATTTTTTACAAGAATATTCTTAATGTTTGTTGCATTTTACATTGCCAAATTTTAGGCCTATAGTAAACTTTTGCCAAATTTTTGGCCTATAGTAAACTTCTGCCAAATTTTTTAGCTAGGGTAAATCCATAGCCTGTGTGCATGTATGGTTCCCACGAAAACTCATCCCCGGTAATGCCTGCTACAAGCTCGATTTTGAACAGTGTAAATTTATTCGGTTTTTCATTAAGTTCATCCAACTGAAATTATTTTTTCCCGACTTTCACCTAAGATATTGCTATAGAATTAATTTTACATAATATCTGACTCAAATTTTTAAAAATTTCTCTGCATCGCGCCGATTCCTTTTGGCATACTGATTGAAGAACAGCTTTAAAGCAGTTGACTATATAACGTAACGCACTTACTAATCTGAAAGATTTGTCCGTCCCCGTATTACATCTTATAGTACTTAATGTAGCCACTTTCGTTCACCCGAATCCCAACGTCAACCGCTGACGTACCAAATTAATTGAATAAAATATCGAAAGCATGTAAGAAGAAAGTAATCAACTGGAATCTGAATCTTTCGCACTGGATCAAATTCCTTATCTGGTTTCGTTTTCGGAGCTGTATAAATGCTCCAGTAACTTGATTTTAATATCTCAAATGAACCGTAAAAACACTAGTAAACGTTTTTTTATTCGTTAGTTAAGATTGTATCTTGCAAATAGAAAAATATACTGCCGCTAATTATCAGCAAATCCCTATAGTATCGAAAAATGGCCAACTGTCAAGTTGTCATGCCTGGCGATATTGTGTCGATCGACGAAAAATACGGAAAAACGATAATCGGTCCGGGAATCAAAATTAAGCGTCAAAATGATGGCGACGACAATAAAAGCAATTATAGCGCAAGGTTTACGCGCTGTGGAATTTTAAAAAATGAACATTTGTCCAATAACAGTCAAAAGCCCGACAAATCGAAGAATGTCAACAAAAGTGTTCAAGCAACAACCACTTCAGCCGTATGGATCAATTATCGGCAAAAAAGGTATATACCCGTTAAAAGCGATTTAGTTATCGGTCAGATTGTACAAAAAGGCGGTGATACGTTTAAATTAGATATTGGTAAGTCCAACAACTCTAAAGCTAATGAAGAAAGTTTGCTCCTTTTTGTCGATTTTTTTGCGTTGTAGAATTTGGGGCTGTATTTTACGCCAATTTCAGGACGATACGGATGCCAATTTTA
The DNA here is from genome assembly GCA_963922205.1 of Romanomermis culicivorax. Classification (NCBI taxonomy): domain Eukaryota; kingdom Metazoa; phylum Nematoda; class Enoplea; order Mermithida; family Mermithidae; genus Romanomermis; species Romanomermis culicivorax. Next base: position 780,966 of record CAWUHX010000106.1, on the reverse strand, counting down.
GGTTCAAAATGTAAGGCGTTCCTGAATCAAACACATCATCAACTCTGTAATTTGAGATTTTTAATCCATCTCAAAAGCAGACGTACCCAAGCTCAGATTTTCAGGCAGTTGTAAATATAAGCGTCTGCTAGTATAGTATGGAAAAAATTTACACTAAAGACATCATTTTCATCAAAATCAGGCAACCAGTGACCGATCTTCAGAGCTTTAGATAGGGGTAATGCCCCCTCGTACCCTTCCCCATGCAGTGGTCTGTCAAAAAATATAGTTGGTCTTCTATTGTATGAAAATTGTTTTCTCCACGTCAGATAGAGTACAAACTGAAAGAAATTCTGAGCAGATTAGTCATTTTCATATTCTCAGAATTTCGGCATTATAAATTATCCGTTTCAAGTTGATATAATTTTGAAAATGCGTGAAGTGAGTAAAAATTGTAGATTGTGGGAAAAATCTTGAAACGTATCTATTTGTCTAAACTCAACAGCATTATTTCAGAATAATCAGCAAAAAAATTTCTGCTAGTATTTCTGTGATCACAGCTGAAGATTCATAGATTTCAATTGATGTTTCATTCCGGCGTCCAGCGTCGGAAAAGTTTCTAGGTTTTGAAATCCTAGAGCACTAAAATGATTTTTTTCAACACATAGTCGTAGAATGAAAGCTTTACGTTTTCAGTCTAAAATGACATCTTTATCGCTCCCCCAATAAAAAAAATTTGTGTGTCGCAAAATTCAGGATCAAGCGAGAGAAAGAATTTATGAAGATCAATCAAAAAATCTTAATTTACAACCTAATCCAAACAGACTGAAGATTACCGATTGAACAATGAGATGAGGTATTGTAAATGATCAAAACTATGGACCGTTAACTTTGCGCTGCACTGTGCCATTTTTTAACACAGAAACTTCTGAACTATTAGAAAATTTGTTCTAGAGATAATCTGTAATACTCTCGGTTTAGACTTCCTGTCAAAAAATGATTGAATTAAATTAGGGGACGATGTATATGAGAAAAGGCAACGAATTCATATTCATCGCAATCGGAAAATCCAAATTTTCACTATATTTTCGAAAGAAGTTCGAGTTTTACTTATTCTAATATAATATGTATAGCAGACTCATAGTATCAATCAAGGACAATTAAGAAATGATTAAACTTTGGCCGTTTTTCGATCTGTTTGTAACGAATCTGTCATTGCAGAGCCGGAAAACAATTGAGATTTTAACCTTCTAAATCGTACCGAAATGTACCTTTTCATCAATGCCAGCAGCGGAAGCACCTAAAGAATTTCGTTTCTGCGCGGAAAATCCCAAAAAACAAATCATGTATAAGTTATGAAGATACAAATATGTATTATGAAAATGTGTGCGCTCTAAGGGGCCAACTATACTTCGCCGTACGGCGCCTTACGGTGCCGTACGCGCTGTACAGTGCCGTACGGCACGTAAGTATAGCAGCTACTTATCATGCACCGTACGGCGCCGCGTGGCGCTGCACGGCACCGTACGGCACGTAAGTATCGCAGCTACTTATCATTTTCATTTACTTATTATCATTTATCACCGTACGGCTTGAAGTATAGCAGCCACTCATCAGGCACCGCCCGGCGCATGCGGCGAAGTATAGCAGCTCAATGTGGTGCCGTACGGCACCATACGGCGAAGTATAGTTTGCCCCTAACAGAACTTTTCTGCGCTAATATATCCAAGCAGTCATGCTGATGGGTATGCCGCAAAGAAAACAGTCGATCTGAGCGAGTTCCGCTACATGCAAAACCTGCTCTGTTGTTTTTTAGGGAAACTGATCTTCAAAAAGTACACCCTTGATATTCACAGTTGATTGTATCAACGTGATCGTTTTCTAGGTTGCGCTGATCTCGCCATTTTGTCCGCCTTAAGCTTCGACAATGCTACAAAAAAGAACAAACCCAACATCAAAATCGGTGATTTGATCTATGGCCGCCTCGTGCAAGATATAGAACCGGAATTGACATGCATCGGTTCGGATACTGGTCGGGTACCTCGTTGTTTGGGTCTCTTGCCTCAAGACGGATTTTTGCAACGGTTAAATTTGAACGTCGCCTACAAATTAAAATCTAAAGATTTCCCCCTACTGAAAGAAATCGGCAAAGAATTGCCGTATGAAATTTGCGTCGGCGACAATGGTTGGATTTGGGCGAAAGCGTCGAACGTCCGTGAAACCGTAACATTATCCAAAATGGTCGAAAATTGCGAATATTTGTCGAAAAACGACGTTAGAACCTATGTGAAAAAATTTGTAGATAAAATGCGCGGTTTTGATTAAACAATTTATCGAAATGTAGAATTTTTGCAGCAACTTTCGCCGTTTTTCTGGCTAATCTACTTCATTGATCACATGAATTGTCTAAATTTACTCTCGCTTTGGGCTTTGTTCAAAGGTTATTTCAAGCATCATTTGGGAACGTAGCTGTAAGAGCTCCGATCAGTTGGGTAATACGATTAAAGCAAATTTCTAAGGGAGGGAGTAGCGTTTGGCAGGGATGGTTAGCAACTGCCTAAAAATGCGCTTTTTTAATCAAACAAATAGAAAAATGTGTGTTTTTCGTCGATTTCCGGCCAGCTGGGAGACGTAGCTGTCGACTACAAAAGTTGGGGGAGAAGTGTGGTCGACAACTGCACATGACTGAACTCTTTGTAAGTGAGTATCCCCGCTCAATCACAGGTATGTTTGCTAAAAATACTTTTCAATGTAGTTGCACGTTGTTCATTATTCAATTTTTTTACAGATTCACAGATTTTTCTTGCCTCCGTCCAGCTTTCTACATGTCCCATTTTTCAGAACTTCATCAATAATGGAAACTTTACTCGGCTTGAGCATGTTCGACGAAATAAAACGTATGAACAAACGACAAGTGGTCTATCAAGGTCTAAATTTCGCCATGATTGTCAGTTCAGCGCTCATGATTTGGAAAGGCTTGATGGTCGTTAGCGGTTCAGAAAGCCCCATAGTCGTTGTGTTGAGCGGTTCGATGGAGCCGGCTTTTTTTCGCGGCGATTTACTTTTCCTAACCAATCACCAAGAAGAACCTATTCGTGCCGGGGATATCGTCGTTTTTAAAATTGAAGGTTAGCTTTAGAGTTCACCGTATATGTGCTTGAAAGGACCTTGAATCAGAAAAATTTTCGTCTTCTGCGTTAACACTCGCATGGCATACAAAATGTGCTTGAACATATAGCTAAAAGTGAGCACCATCTTATTGTAAACGCATTTTATATGAGCACCATCTTATTGTAGAGGAGTTCTGAAGTCATTACATCGTTCGAATGAAGCATACCACACACTCCGCAAGATAAAAGAGAAGAAATAGTTATTTCTGATATTATGCTTTTGAAAGAAGAGGATTCTGAAGTATCATCAGGCTATCAGATTTTTTCTACAAAATGTGGAACAGGGTTCATACCAGAGTTTTTTCCGTACCGGTCGATCCGTACCGTGATTAATTCTACTGGAAAAATTCCCGTACCATCCCACCCATTTCCGTGCAGTCATTATTTTATACTTGCTTCATATGTTGTAGGTAGTTCAAAATATACGTCGTAAAAGTACGAACAAGCTCGCTCACTCTAAAATTGATAAATTTACTTTACATCCATCAGAAAAATGATTAAATGCTAATTTTTTTGAACTTATTCAAATCGCGTCAGTTTTAAACTTTTGCAACTGGATTTCATGAGTTTTGGAGAAAAATAGAAAAGTCTGGCAAGGCTATCGATAAATTTTCATTCCAAGGCTTCTAAAATGTCGAAAAATGCATTTTCAGCTTATTCTTCTGCAGCCATAGGTGACCGATCGTAAAGAAAGGATGCAAAAAATTCAGCAGCATTCCACTTTGTAGTCAAAGATCGTTAAAACCCGCGCGTAGCGCCGGAAAATTGTCTAAATTTCAATATTCTAGAATGCAGGAAAATGTATCTTTTTCAACATTTATTTAATAAAAAAATTAGGCACGCACCCGATAGTTTGGATTCCTCAAATTGAAAAAAAATATCTGTGAATTTTTCTGCGCTGATGATGTTTGAATCATATTCCAATTGGGAAGTCTATGTTCACAAAACAGTAAAATATTCAAACACAGTAAAATATTCAAACACTGCAGAAGGATTTTCAGAAAATAATCGAGAAAAATCTTTGTTTTTTCAATCATATCAAGAAACAATACAAGATCGAACGATGATGTGTTGATATTTAAAAGCTATAAGCAGGTAGAACGACATTTTCCAGCCTTGACCTATAAATAACATGTAGAATTACAGATCATGCGCCGGAAGATTTTCAGGATTTTTCCTTTTAAAACGCATGAAAATGAATTTCTGGACTGGATATCCCATAACTTAATCAAAAGGGTCGTCAGGATTTAGGTTGCACTGTGCATCAAAAAATCCGTACCATAGAGAGAACTCGCCAAAAGTTTTCCGTACCAGCCCAAAAATCCCGCCTGGTACGAAAAACACCTTGTCATACACAACCTGGGATTGTCAGAGGATTTTTTCTTTTTTCTGAGAAACCTGGGAAAGTCAAGGGCTACATGAAAAGTAGAAAAAGCGAAATTTTTTGGCGCTCCGCGATGAATTAAGGTTATTGAATTTTCTATGTCTTGTGCAGGTTTTTTCCGCACGCCTCTTTCTGCCCTGGAGTGGTTCTAAAAAGTCTTTTTTATCGGAAAAAATTTTGCCCTTCCAAATAAAAATAAGTTAAAAACATCCCAACAATTTTCAAAATATTTTTTCATATGCCAAAAATAAATTTTTTTGTTCGACAAAATATGTGTACTCAAGCAGAAAATATGCACAAAATATGAGTAAATATGTTGCTGTACTCTGTTTTTCTAAATGCCTTTAAACAAGATAAGTAGAAAGCGATTACCCTTGCTATACTTTTATGATTTTCTACAGAACTATATGTCACATCAGACATCACATCTTTAGCAATTTTTGACCAAAAACTCGCTATAAAAGTTTTGTGTAAACGATTTCGATGAATTTCCAATTTAGGGATTTTCTCAAAGAGACAATATGGCAATTTTTCGCTCATGGAAAAATGGAGGATTTTTCTCTGTTGTCGATTTTATTTCTCTTCCTTTTCGTTCATTCCCAAAAGTGCATGCGGTATTCCTGTGCATATTTACGAGAGGTCGTCCTTTTATGAGGTCATAATTTATGCGCACGGCTGTTCTCCTTTGGAAACTAAACCAGTAGGGAAATAGTAGTGGTAGTGGGCTAAAAAATCAATGCAGTGCGACTGCCTTCTATAGCAGTTTTTTCTTTTTGTATCCAAAAAACAACAGATCTCTTTCTTCATTCCAATTCTCCACCCAAAAGTTTCCTACGACCCACTACTATTTCTCTACTGCATCACTCTCCAAAGGAGAACAGCCGTGTGCATAGACTATAACCTCATGAAGGCATGGCCTCTCCTAAATATGCACATGAATACTGCACTCACTTTGGGGAATAAATGAAAAAGGAGAAAAATAGAATGGACACCAGAGAAAGATATGTTTTTTTCCACGAGCGAAAGATTGCCACATTGTTTCTTTGAGAAAATCCCCATACTGAGGGAAAAACGATTGAGATGCAGAAGCGCTACCTAGTGCACGAGCGCTACTGTAGTCACAAGCGAATCCAAATTAGAAAAAAACGCCGTATACGCTTTGTGTTGAAAGTGGTTTTATCATGCATCGTGTTTATAAAACAATGACGGTTGGACAACAAAATGGTCCTGTTCAACAACGAAATCCGAAAATCCTACAAAAAAATAAAATCCACAGAAATGGTCATCGATGCGACCACCCTGTTATAATAACAAAATGCGGCAGACTTCATGTTATTGTCGACGTGGTATTCCAGTATAAAACAATGTTTTATGCAAAAAATCTGAACAATGACCTAATCAAGACGGTGATAGTAATAAAATCATCAAATCGTAGACAGAAGTTTAGGAATCAGAAAAAACAAGATACCAGACCAGACAGCATTCCTTTACTCGCATCGTACACAATGGACACGGAAAACTGTCTTAAGTATTAAATTGAAAAAATCGATGGTTCAATGCGATCATGTCAATTTCGTATTCACAATGCACGCTTGAATTTTATTCAAATTACGGGTGATCTTTGGCAGATCAATAATTTTGATGTCAATGCTTCACAGGTTGATGTTTTAAATTTTTTGATGCAGAAAATCCATCATTTTTTGCGTTATATGCGTCATTTAGTGGTTAAAAAATTGCGTTTTGTTTTTCATGATGATAACTTGTAAGATATAATATGAAAAAATTGATTCATAATCGTCCCTATTTTCGTGATCAATGCAGAGGCAAAACGAGTGCGAAAATTCTGTTTCAACACACAACGTATTTTTTTCCAATTTGGTTGTGCTTCTGACTATGGTAGCGCTCGTGCACTAGGTAGCGCTCGTGCACCCTACCCGGTAAAAACACATAGAGAGAAACTTACAAATAATATGCATGCACATAATCGCCCAAAATCTTGCTTTTGAACATGTAACATTATAACTATTTTCAACATTTTTTCAAATTCTAATAGAAACCTACTTTTTAATTGAAACAGATTAGAATTTTGAATTGTCAAAAGGAATTATCATGTATATAGTTGTCTTTAAATTATCCATATTCACTGCAACATGTCGTAACATTTTACTACATGCTTTTTTATTTTTCAAGAGAAGCCCAGTGTCCAGCATGTTTTGGCACAAAAAAATTTGAGCGTATTTGGCAATCGACACATTTTTGTGAAAAAATTGTTTATATGATGCAAAAAACATGGAGTCACTGTTTTTCCCCGCTGGCCTTTTCCCCAAGGAAGAAAGGGTCAAACATCCCCCCCCCCCCATTTTCCCAAGTCGTTTTTTGGTTTTTTGGCTATATTTAATTGTTTTTGAGCTTTTTAAAAACTTCTCGTATTCTTAGACCCGTTAATTCATGAAAATTGAGGAAAAAATTTAAATTTTAAAGTTTGAAGTCACGTAATTTTTAGTTGAAATATTGTGCTGTGGCAAAGATATCAATTTTTCTGTCCCGAAAAAACTAAATATAAAACCCGTTAAAATTTTTTTTTCAGTTTATCGTTCAACATTTTTTAATTTAAAATTTTAAATCATCTTTAAGACTTCCTACAATCCACTATAGACAACAGATTTGCACGGTGCAAAAAAATCACCGAAAAAGTTTTGCACGCCGAAAAATTTTTTGTACTATAAACAGCGTTTTTTTTTGTACAACATGAGATAATACGTTTGGGATGATGAAAACTATTATACATTACATGATAGGTAAAGGTAGACCTTCTGAAAGCCACGTCTTAGCTATGTAATACATAATAATGATTATTAAAGTTATTTTTTTTTTTGAGATTATTACCTTCTCAAATGCACCAAGTTGATGTGTTGATCTTTCTCAAAAAATGTATGAAGGAAAAATGGGGATCTTCCTTCATTAAATATAATGATAATTGAAGATCGCCAATTAGACATGAAATAATACGTTTAAGATGATGAAAACTATTAAAAATTAGTGATAAGTGAAGGTAGACATGCTAAAAGTCGCGCCTGAGCTTGACAATAAATAATAATGATTATTAAAGTTATAACCGGCGCGAAGCGCCGGAAAATTGTGAAATTTAGGTCTACTAAAATGCACCAAAATGTATCTTTTCTATATGAAAACACCAAATTTTTTCCACAATTGATAAATATTTTTTTTGCACGGTGCAAAAAAACTGAAAAAAAATTTTGCACAGTGCAAAAAAAACACTGATTCCTACTGTATCTTACCTTGGTTTTCGTCCTAGGCCCACAATATCATGTTCATTGTGTTGTGTTCCTTTGTTCTTATTTTCGTCGCACGCGTCTATTGAACATCATAAATCTTTTGTCGTGCGTACGACCTCGACCTGTCGCTAATTGTCGCTCGTCAAAAAAAGTTGCTCCCCCATTTTCCCCCTAAAACAAAAAAGTGGCTATCGCTTTTTGAAGCGGCGATCCATTTGTCCCGCTGGAAACGTAGTTTATAAAACCAGAAAATTGACATTTTTTCGCATTTTAGGCCAACGATTGATTTCAAGATTTCGTTCTTTTTTTAATTCGCTTTCTGAAAAGTTCGGCCGTGTATATGATGGCTTAAAATTTAATCATACCTGAAAATTGAGTAGTTTTACATGATGAGTGCCACTACGACATTCATTTTGCACGAAACTCAAAATCCGCATGGTTACAATACCTCCAACTTGGGAATTAAAAATTTTTATAGATTTTCCGCTATATACACGCGATTCAAAATATTAAAGTGTTGAAGAGACATATGCAACTCCATAGTAAAATATTCATTATATGCTATTAAATTTCGGAAATCGAGTGATTTTTTGACGTCCACTTCCGAGAAAGTATTAAGACTCATTCGAATGCCCTCTACTGTATTGGAAAGCCACTGGAATCTACTATCCTTCAATTTTTAGTTTGGCAAACAGGATGCCTCCAACATAGACCAATTTTTTGCAGCTTATAGCGATAGACGGGGTCAGAACCATACATGCACGTGGGGGGGGGTTTGGGGGGGGTTTTGACCCCCAGCAGATTCTTGCTGACCCCCAGCAGATTTGACTCCCCTAGCAATGATTGAGAAGTTGACGAAGGAAAATGATCAAGAGAGAAGAGAAAGTCGTCATGAAAATGGAAATGATGCTGTGGTTCAGCAATTTTTTTAAAGAAAGCATACTTGATTCCAAAAGAGTAACATTAAAAGTTTAAAAAGTGCTGTCTAAGTAAATTATTTAACATATCTGACTAATATATTTGTAAGAATACGCTGTTTGGATGTTAGAAAACCTTTCTAAGACCTTTCTTTTCATTATCAAGAATGAAAAAAAATTTGTACTCCACCCCCCGTCCTGGCTGACCCCCAGCAGAATTTGCATGCTGTGCATGTATGGCCAGAATACAGGCCTTACTTTGTTGCAGCTTCGATTTTTTTCAATTAAATTACCAGAGTGGAATTTTTGTAGCATCTCTTTCGAGATACTCTGTTGCGCAATCGTTGAAACCGCCAATGAAATTTTACCAGTGCTTCAGCAAACCTATCTATTTTTTCGATTCGTTTAGGTTGAATGCTTCCAGTGCTTCCTGCATCTCGTTGATGACATATCATATGTAGTGGCATTGATTAAAATTTTGTATCAATTTTCGGTATGTGCAATCAACTACAGCTCCCTAAAAAATACGCACATTTGATTGAGATTTTAACACAATATGTTGGACATTAGTTGCTAGTGAAATGAAAAAATGAATTCTGTGACATTCTATGTTCAAAAAGAGCTCCAAATGACTTTTCCGGCTCTTTTTGGACTCTTCAAAATATTGTAGAAAATGTTAAGTACTTTATTATAAAAAACCTTTTACTGTATTATACAGACGACCCCATAGGGAGGGGTATGAGGGGGGTATTACCCCTGTCTAAGTTCTAAAAATTGGTCACTGGGTGTCTAATTTTGAGACAAAATTAAGTGTTTAGTGCACAGACAGTTACACTACCCCTGGAAATTTCCAACTTTACCCCTACCTGAAAAATCTGACCTTGGGGACCTCTGATATTACAGATTATTTTCTTGTGCATTTAATGACAATTTCCCACGCTATTATATCTCGAAACCCTTATACAGAGCTAGAAATGCCGAAAAATGTAAGAATTCCAAACGTTGCGGTACTGTATTCATTCGAATTCTGACTTTTATGCGGAATGAACGCCGTCGTACTACTCATCGTGTAAAACTACTCGAAATGTCTCATTCTAAGATATTATTTATTTTCTAGTCGAATTTCTTTCTATTTTGTAGGACGCGAAATTCCAATCGTGCACCGTGTCATTAAAATACACGAAAAAGAGAACGGTACGATCAAATTTTTGACCAAAGGCGACAATAATAACGTGGACGATCGCGGCCTCTACGCTCCAGGTCAATTTTGGCTGGAAAGTAAAGACGTGGTCGGCCGTGCCCGTGGCTATTTGCCTTTCGTTGGTATGGTCACTATTCTAATGAATGATTATCCGAAATTTAAATACGCCGTTTTGGCCGTTTTGGGTTGTGTCGTTCTTTTGCACAGAGAATAGAAGCGGCCAGATGGACGGAAAAGAACGATTTTGTATCCTGTTTTTCTGTTTGTTTGTTTTTTCGCCTCGAGAAATTCATTTGTTTGCTAAATGCGTCTCTTAATTCTTGCGTTCCGTTCTTTATTTATTGTTTTTCGGATGATTTATTTTGGCGAAATATGGAAATTTTTTTACTTATCTCAAAAACCAATAAAATAGAGCAATCAATTATGGATATATATTTTTTTACACTATAGTTAGTAGTTGATGTCAGGTCACGGCCTGACGCCAGCGATGCTATTATTGATCGAGTTCGACTTGCAATATCACCTGAATCCAGTTTCGCAAACGTTCCCTTCAATAACTCGTGAGCGGAGCCAGATATTAGTTTTCTACACAGTTTAAGGTATGAAGTCGGGAAAACTCGTGAGGCTTGTTGGTCTTGGGAATCCTTTCCTGAAGAAAATGTTTGGCCGCCGTCCAGAATTCTAAAATTTTTTCTATGCAAGTTGATGGAACATGGAATTAATGAATTGACAGAACCATACGTAATTCTCAGCAGCGAGTCCGGCGTATCTGACCATAATCGACTTTCAAAAAGAATAAGTACAAATTTTTTTGGTTTTTTGACATTTTTAGTTTGATGGAATCATTGCCATATATTAACCTTTTTAGGGCCGTATGACAGAACGCGGGTTAAGTCTAACCTAGAGTTAAATCAAGGGTTAACTTTAACCCGTAGTGCAGAAGGAGGGTTAGAACTAACTCTAGGTTAAATACAGCCAATTTAACCCAAGATTTTAACTCTGCTACGAGCAGGGTTAAATCTCGGGTTAAGGCATTTTTCAACTATTTTGAATGGCGCTTGATGTTGTTGATTTTCTTGAATTGTTAGATTTTGGAAATGAAGTGCAAGACAATGTTGATTTGGATGCACTGGCCTTTACTAAAAAAAAATCCGTTCGAATTTTACAACAACCAGCAGTTTTTTTCACATTATCGTTTTGCCAAACCAACAGTGCGCATGCTGATTGACATTCTGAAAGATGACTTGCAACGAACGACAAAACGGCATAAAACAGTCTTGCCGTGGATACACAGGTATACACTATATTTTCAATGTTGCAACAAAACTTTATGTTCTTTCTAACAACTATTAATTTAATTGTTTTCATTATGAATCATTTCTTTTTTAATCAAAATTTCAAAAATCAAATCAAAATTTTTCATCAAAATTATAAAAACAAATTTTGATATTGTATGCTTGAATCACCCGCAATACCCGATTGGTATAAGTATAGTATAAGTAGCACGTGCTTTCTTTAACCCAAGGTTAATGAAACTCTCTCTAGGTTAGTGGCATTAACCTTAGGTTAACTAACCCTACTTTAACCCGCCTTCTTTCATACCGGTTTGGGTTAACCCTAACCCAACAGTTAACTCTAGGTTACGTAACCCGAGGTTAAGGCAAACCTAAGGTTAACTTAACCCGCCTTCTGTCATACGGCCCATAGATGATCACGCGATGTCTATCGAAGTAAATTTGCAGATCTTTATATTCAACGACAGTAATTTTTGTGATCAATGATTCACAATCCCTGCCAGAACTCATAAAAGTTCGAAAATACACAAAATTCTGACGATGAAATCTTAATTTGTTTTTCTTGAAATGCTCGTAAATAATGACCGAATATCAAGTACAATTTCATATTTTTATGGTTTTCGGCTTTTGTCACACAGGAGTGACAATTCTTGAGCATACTCAACGAATAAAACAATTTTTTCGATTAAAAAATTCTTTGATAAAAACGTCGGACAGTGTAAATTTTTACTTTTGAATATACGAACATTTGAAAAAAACTGACTGTATAATAATGTCCTATTGCTAAAAATTCCCGAAGAATCTACAGTTATAAAGGATTGAAACTCATCATCGGGCAGATCTAACACTATCCCAAACGCCATAATTTTTACCGCGTGATATAGTTCATGCTATATGCTAAATTTTACTAAAGTCACAGGGGATTAAATTATTTCCCTTTCTATATCTTTCTTCGTAATTATCGTTCTTAAAAATCATTTACTCAGCAAAGAGAGATGAATGCCGACGCTGAACAGAAATTAACGCCCCGAGGTATTTTCCTCATTTGTGAGAAAACCTGTACACATTCCTTTTTGTTCGTTCGCTCCATATCTACTTTCATGTGGATGTTTCGCGAACGACCAGGAAAACCGAGATAATAAGCATGATGCAAGTTAGAGTGAGCAACATCTATATCCTCCTATATAATATCTATAAGCCCTTTTTCTGAAAATTTGAGCAAAAGCATCTTGACGCCATCCAGTAAGATTCTTTTTAACCTGGAAATTAGCTACTTTTTTGCCGATTCCGTAATTTCATGTTCGACACAAAGGAAAAAACAGGTAAAATTCTCCGTCCATGACAAAGATCACTTTTTGCCGAATCTGAGCGGCAAGGATTTGAAACGACTGCGCCTCGGGTCGGATTTTCGATAAATATCTATATTCTCGTAGACGGGGGACTGAGCCGGTCGGAGAATTGGAATAAGTTCTTGATTGTGTTCCTGAAAGTAGGATGAAAGTAGGTGAAAATACTATATTTCGGAACCATATCTTGTAGAATTCGCACACGATGAAAGTGTTTCGATTTTTTTTTTGTATATTCACGTATAAGGTCATCAGCATAACATAGTGCCATGAAAGGACTATTGACAAAAGTTGAGAAGGCTTACGTGCTGAAAGTGCTGAAGGATTGGTGGAGTAAAAAATTTTGCAATCACCGAATGTAGGGTAAGCTTGCCCTGGGGTAAAAACTGGAAAATTTACGCCACTAATTTACCTCTGCTAAGAGCAGGTTCACCTCGTGGAGTGAAGCTGGTGATCATAGTTTTTGGTGTATAATGGTACAGTGAATTGATTGGTTTTTTTGATCAGCAAGATCAGATTATCACTGGATAATCAATTGAATAATAACAGCAAATTTATTAGTCGCTGAAATCCATTTTAAATTTATGATCATCGGAATTTTCGTTTACGATATATAGGTTTCAGAAAGAGACTATGAGGAAACTTTTTGAATCTGTTCCTTATCGGCTGAAAAGTCCAACTAAATAAAACAACAGGTTATCGGTTGAATACTAAAATTTGGAAATGGGGTCATGAGTTCATATTCTTGTCCAACCGGGGCATCCTGCCACACTTTTAGCGGATACGGTTTTTCGTGACAGGTATGATACTCGTATATACAATGTATAAACGTATGATACAATGTATAAAGCAAAATTAACCCAGCCTTATGCACATTGGCGGCAAAAACTAGAAATGAAACCCATGAAATGAACAGAAGAGAAAAATGAACATGACATGACATGAAAAAAACACGAAGTGACCAACGTACTTGTGTAACAAATTACCTCGCACTTTACCTACCTCTACATTTCCTTCTGTCATACTGACTCAAATTTACCTCGGGTATCATCAACCCGCGAGGTAGATATCCCGAGGTAAGTGTGCTAACCTTTGGGTAAATTTACCTTGTCTTCTGTCATTCGACGCTAAGGATTCCTAAGCTCCACTACTCGACCATTTGTAAGATTTACAGTTCATTTCTTCCGAGAACATTATACGGCTAACCGGGCTATCGATGGAGGTCCCAAGACATGTTTATCAATCCTTTGATTTCGATAGAACTGGGTCGACATGCGAATGCTACTCCAGAAATTTTGACCATTCAATCGGGTTATTTCGAAGGGAATTTTCAGCTCAGTTGATGTTCTTTCTGTTCGCCGCTTATGGGCGAGAAATTTTTTTTTCATTCGCAATGTTAGCTTACTATTATTTCTTTTGTACTTTCATTACTTTCGTGGAATCGCTGAGTTTGTCATTTCAAAATATACTTTTCTGACACTAATTGGTTGCTCATATGTTGACAGAATCATGCCCGCTAATTTTTGCAGCCATCTTTGAGATTTCAGACGCTCTGCCTGAAACCAAAAATTTTCTGCTTGAAAATACGCCAAATTCGACGTCAATTGTTTTATATATAGTATACGCAGGTTATTTGTATGAACATCTTTCTGCGCGCCGAGGCTTATTTCAAAAAATGGACCGTAAAACAATATCACAGTGTCACACTAAAAACTTAATTCTTATGCTTACTAACCCCGCTGAGGGTCCTAAAATTTGTTCATAGTTGCCGGTTTTCACGAATGCAAAAACATATGATGTTTTCATTTGTTTCTACCGCTCGTTTCTAAATCTACGCATTTGATTCCGAATAAAGTTTGACAGTGGGAAAACGTATCTGTCTTTTGATCTCATCATGTAGCATTTGCTTTTACTGCATTTACTGTAGTCAATTCATTCGTACCAATATGTGTCTGTAGTCTGTTTTAGGTTCTTATATTGAAAAATGACAAAAATTATAGTCTATTTATTTTGAATTGGCAGATGCAGCGAAGCGTTAAAAGTAAGTTTAATTCAGAAAAAATAGTCAATTTTTATTGTAATCAATCAGAAAAAAACATTCTCGTCTGTCAGCGAAAGACAGACCGACTGACAATTGTCTAAAATAACCTGATTAAATGTACTTTTGGATATTGACAAAAGTTGTGTCTAAATCAAATATGAATAATGCCGTTTCTTTGATTTTGGGCTTCTCTGTTATAGGTTAATTAATATTTTCTCGATAGTGTAAAGTTGCTGACTATCCAAATTGAACACACTTTTTTCCTGCATTTGCCATTTCAAAGTGAATGGAATATAATACTGTCGTCAACATCTTTCATGCAAGGCACCTTATTTATTTGAATATGAATATGAATTTTTATACCTGTGTAGAACATACCGTTGAGCGAAAATCGCAAGAATATGGAACAGCATTTGCTTTTTAGTTTATTATCTGGAGAACCATTTTAAGAAAAACAGATAAGTACATGGTTCTATTGAAAGATTCTGGCATATATTTGAATGCCTTAAAGCCCTATTCAGGAATAAAAAATCCTAGGATTTTTGTCGCCTACAATAGGCGACTGTCGCCAATCCCTAGGATTTGATCGGCGGCAGTCGGCGATTCTATGAAATGAATGGGCAATTTGCAGAAAGACCAATTCAGAAATGAAAAAGTCCTAGGATTTTTGTTGCCGACAATCGGCGACTGCACTTCTGAATTGGGCCTAAGACCCATCGATCATCTGAAGACAGATTATAGAACTTATTGGACCCGTCGATCACCTGTAAGTAGGACCGATGTAGTGAAATGAGAACCCTGCACTCCGATGCTAAGAAGTAATGACGAAATCACAACATAAATTTATGCTATAGTAATTTGATCATGAAACCTTTCTAGATGCTAAAAACTATATTTTGTTGACCTTGCCTTTTGCCATCTCTCAGTTATCATGTACCAGGAAATGGTTTGAAGAGAGCCCAGCTCACTCAAAAATTCTATAAAGTGATAAAAAATCGGTCGAGTTTACAGTTCCATTATATCCTAAAATCTGAAGTGTGTTTGTACCGTGGAACCCGTAGTGTGAGTAATGAAATTAGAACACGGCAACGCTGCATAAAACACCTGTAGAACTGCAAGCTACAAACGACAAAACTTATAGTTTTTGCTTATAAAAAGAATTAGGAAGATTTGCATGCATCTGTAAAAATAGTTACTTGTAGACGCATCCCAGAATTATACGTTAAATAATAATTGTTTAGAAATTTTTTTTGTGAATTTTGAAATGAAAACTGCACTTAATTTTCTTCTGGAAACAAATTCGCTCGATAATCAAAGCAGGCGGCTGCATTAGGAACCAGAGTCCGTACATTTCTCATTGATTGTAAAATATGCGTGCATACAGTAAGACGCGAATGCTGCTGAACACAAAAACTGACATTAATAGCAGAAATTTCTCACGAACAACGAGTACTACTCCGCAGCGTGTAAGAAGCGTGGCAAAAGACACACTGACTGGCTTCGTGAAGAAGTTTATGCTGTTTATTGTAGGTTTCTGTTTTTTTCATAGGACATCGTTCTGCAGAGATCGGTTTGATGACCAATGTTTTGGGATCATATTGAAAAATAATAACTCACGTTATCAAGAATGTACTTTTGATATCGATTCCTGATGAATGATCGCAAATCCGTTGCGCTGATGCCGTTCGTGTTAAACGACTCCACAATTCGTAGTACTAAAATCGACGCAGATATTAGAATGGTCATGTGACCCTTCATTATAGTACTATCGCCCGCTGAAAAATGTCAATTTCAATTTGAGCGACGTTTGGCAATTTCATATATACTGCACGTAGAATTCTGACCTATAGAGGGAGAGAGAGACAGGAAAAGACACACAGTACAATGAACATAAGATAATGAGACTCTTTAGAATACCTTGGGCGTTATTACTGTAATATATTTTCCCACTCGAATTATTATATGATAAATAATGTACAATCCTTTTTGTATGCGTGCATAGCAGGATGTTGCAAAAAACCCACTAAATTTGCCATAATTTTCGAAGATTATGTAAATATACATAACAATGCTGCAGGCGTCTAAGAGTCAAAATCAACATTTTTTATTCGTACTGGAAGGCGAATCTGAGATTACCGGCGGAAAGCAGAAAATGTCCACACTGTCTTTTTTTAATAAATGATCCGCACGAACAAAAAAATATTACTACACTGTATCATCAGATCGTAAGTAAAATATCTTGTTTTTCAATCCCAGCATAAATTATCCATCTTTTTCTTTTGCTCAACGTTTGCCGAACCGTAACGGTAAGGTTCTCAAACGGCTATCAATTTCGTCCCTCAACGCAGGAATGGGTTTTTGCGTGAGCTATAAAACGCATAAATATATTGCTGCAAGGAAATTCTGAGCAATTTTGCATGACAAATAACTTAACGACAAACTTTGGCTGCTAGACACAAAAAATTTTTCGAGCAAAAACGCGGAAAAGCTTCATGCCTGCCTTGGCCATTCTTAAACCTACGTTCTATACTTGACCAGAAAATTACTGAGTCTACAAGAAATAAATGAACGATAAGTTCTGAAGTAAAAAGTCAGTTTAAGCAAAATTTGAAACTGACATTGCATTGAAATGATCAAACCCTTATAGGTTACGTCAAAATGCGTTCTGATATGCAACCAACTTATTCAAATTTGAATAAATGCAAAAAAATAGTTGAGAGAACTGAAAATTGATAATAACCATGACTACATTAGCTTCCAGGAAATTTGATACCAAAAATCGTTTTTGAACTTGAAGTTCGTGGACGAAAAGATTTTCAGTAGAATTTTTTTATTTTTACAATAACCACTTTTTTTACAGTAAACTTGAAAATTAGCTGGTTAACTAGAATTGAGCACCTTTATGCAACCTACATTTATCAATTTTTTAGTTTAAAAGATTTTGGTCTAGAACGCCTCTGACTGCTAGCCTCAAAAGCCAGGTTCGATTCCAGGTGTTACCCGAAATAGAATGACTGTAGCATATTAACTTCTCTTAAAAATAGAATGACTGTAGCATATTAACTTCTCTATGTTAGAGAGCCAGTGTCAATGCACAGGCCGAAAACTATTATTGTAATTATGGCGAACAAACAATACTTACAAATATTGCAAAATTCACATTTAAAATTTAAAAACTTGTAGCGTTCATGCAGGATCATTGATAGGACCCCTGCGACGATGCACTCAATGCCTTTCCCGGTTCTATCCCACGATGTTATTCCTTACTTGCATTTTTTATCACATACCTTATGATTACAAAACATGCGAAAAGTCTCTCAGATTCTGTAACATACAGGTAAAAAATGTTCGCTGCGCAGGCTGACGGTGGTTAATTTTTATTGCGATTTTGATCGAATGCACAATTTTCTAACGTGAGGTCGGCGTGGTGGTGGCGGTGAGATGTCCATTTTTAAGGTTGGAATGCCAAGTTATATTTGCCGAAAATTTCTGTGAACCAAATTGTGGAAATACTGGAAGCTCGATAAACTGCATTTCAAAGTTTTGTTATTCTGTTCATTGCAAACATGATACGAATACACTACAGTAATCAGAATTTTATCCATTTAACCGAACTCTTTTTGTGTGGAAAAAGTTCATGAACACGCAACAATCGAATAAATAAATGGCTTCTGAAAAGCTATACGGCTCGTAGCTATTCAGTACTCCAAAAACGTTCGGAGACACACAGAGCGAAAACTTACCGCTCCGGAACCTGCCATTTCTAAGAGTTTGATCAGTTGATCGACACGTTTAACGTCGATTTGAAGTTTCGCCGGGTCGAATAAATCGGCGCTATTCCGCAATCCGTTTTTCTGCGAGGAAAAAATTATCATTGAACGAATTCAGGAAATGAACTTCCCTTTTTTACTTCGTCGACCAACTTTCTGATATAACGATCAAGCAACCTTCGATTATAATCCAAAGTCGAAACTTTCAAAATAGCTACAGTAAGAAAGCAAAACACAGCGAATAAGGAAAAACGGTACATTTTCACGCTTATAGAGGTGTAAGCTCCCCTCTTACGACTCAAAACGACAAAAAATTACGCAAATTTCTTCGAAATAAATCTACGGCGTTCCTATATATACATGACCCCGTTAATTAATTAATTAGCAAGATAGAATTCTAATTTTCTAAATCGAAGGATTATACAGAGAGGCGTACATATACGTTCTTATCAATTTAATAACGAGAGTAAAGGATCAGTAGAATATGTAAGCTCGAGGTCCAGGGCAAACTTGCCCATATCGTTAGTTGCAGCAATCTAGCGGTGATTATGATTTCGAGAAGTCGAAAAAACCAGAACGAAAGGAAGGGGAAGAAATAAATACAAACAACCGAACAAAAAATGACATTGTGGAATAAATCGAATGGAATGAATACACTTGACTTGACACTCTTACTCATGACAAAATTTTATTTGAGGTCAGTAAGAAGTACAACTTCAAGTTTCATTCTGTATACCTGACAAAACTGAGAAGTGATTCAGAGGGTACAGCAAATTCACCGGGAAACTTAGGGGCCATTTAAAAGATGCAAAGAAATCAAGATGAAAAACTATTAAGACGGATATTTTAATTTACTTTTTAAAATGTCTGAACGGTAAATTTCATATAATTCTACAAAAATCGCTCACAAATGTGGAAATTTGGCGAAATATGGGAAAAATCTGGCACGAAACTATAAATATAAATAAGCATATCTAACTATAATTGCAAGTTCTAACAACATTTTTAAAACCGTGTTTATCAGATGTGACCGAAAATTGTAACATGAGGTGGAGCGAAAAAATGAAAATCTACCAGTGCTTAAAATGGGAAGTAAGCTATCGATTGTGAATTGTTTTAAAATTTTAAAACTTTCAAAAATAGCGCTCTGAATGATTTTTAAGCATTTGACTATTTCTGAAGACGTGATCCTAGCAGAATGCGACAATTATAAGCGAATAACTTTTCACAAGCTTTCAGAGAACACTAAACTTCAAAAAAATCTCTGAAATAGAAAAAATTTTTTTGGGTTAAACAACGACATGAAACGTCATTTCACTTCGAGAAACATGATTCATAATGAATTTAAAAATAAATTTTAAACTCAGCTAAATAAGTTGAAGTAACTTTTTCCAGAAGGTGTTCCAGAATTTGAGAGTCCAAAGGTTATGAAATTTTTAGCGAATTACTATATGGCCGACCTAGCCAAACTCTCTTTCACAGCGCATTTTCTAAAATACTGTAAAAAACGACCCCTTGTCATTATTGCGTAGGCCGGAAATGGGTCGGCTGTTCGGACGACGTCATCGGCAAATTAGGTGAATGGAGGCACGCGGCGGCCGGAAACCTTTTGCCGCAAATGTCAACGAAATATTTAACACTGGGATCAACCACGTAATCGTCTGTTATGTACGCTTCGGGATTTTCGTGGTTCACGACGTAGCCTAGGCACACCTTATGATCGAAAAAATATTTGTACGTAAGAAAGCAAGAAAATCAACCTCGAAATAGCTCGAGGTATTAATATGGCAGAGGTCTTCTTATAAAGAAATGTAAATTGGCACAACTCGTCGAAGCGAGTTGTGTTTCATATATCAACGTCAAGGAGTCATAGAAAAAGTACAAATCAAAAGAGAGAACTACATTTTTCGAGTTAACCGAAGGAAAAAGGGCATTAGTTAGAAGCATTTTCAGACGTTGAACTAGAACGGAATCTCTAATAGCCAAATTGATTATACAATCATTTTTTTTAAATTTTCTGTCCACATTTCTTTCTTCCTAGATTTCTGACTATGCGACGTTGCCATCTACCATTTTTAATCACTACAGGTAGTATTCATACATACATAGTTTAACAAGAAATTGACATTACTGATAGTAATCCTACTTGGTGAAAATGCACGTTTTTAGGAGCTGTTTTCGCAAAAAAATTTTAAGTTTTAGGAATCAAAGCCGCCACGACATGACGTAATAGGGGGATAGGTAAACACCAACAAAAATTTCGGGTTCCCCCACCCAATATGTTCCACCGCACTTTTTTGGGAGTGTGGAAAACTTTTGTACAATTTCCCCACCTTACGGAGACTTTTGATCGAAAATTCGGAATGTTTTCATATTTTTTTCATCCTTTTAGTCAAAAAATGTAAGTATTTCGGCTCTTTGCGCTGGTATTTTTTATGATTTTTAAAACAAAAATTAATCTTTTGAACCATTTTCTTATTTTTTAAACATTAAGCTTGAAGAACACTTTTGAAGATTTTTCGGTGGGTCTAAAATTTTATTTTGCATCATTTTCCACATTTTTTATTATAATGGAATTAAAAAATCTATTAACTCTTTGAAAATTTTCATTTTTCTCCTGAAATTTTTGTTTATAAATTTCCGTACAATGCGAATAGACACATTCGAAAAAGCACATTCCCAACCTACCTCAGACTCCTTCTACCTGTACGCCGGCGCACTGGCACCTTACATGTTCTTTGAAGGAGGTTTGATTCTAAGCAGAATTCAGATTCATACCGCAGTAGATTTTTAAGTCAATCACACCTCAGCAAGCAGCGGTGTTTTTTTTAGCGGCACACTCATTAGCAGTGCCGCAAATGGCAGTTTGACTCCATTAGCGCAAAAAGTTTTATTAGCGCAGAGTAGTTTATTTCTTTTTACAATAGTGATCAAGTTATTAGTGATTGTATTGAGCATTATTGAGAAATGTGTTATTGTAAGCTTATTTTTTGACAGTGTACTTCAAAACGTACCCATTTATATTCACATGCCGTAACCGACAAAAAAAAAATTTCCGGCGCCCAGCGCCGGGAAAATTTTCAGGTTTTTACATTCTAGAAGGCTGGAAAATGAAATTTCGAGAGAAAAAATGTAAAGATTGATGGAAAATCTTATTTATCGGCGAAATATTTTCTTGTAACTAATGAAAAAGAAATGAGGTACAATTCAGTTGATTGAAACTGTCGAATGTTAAGTAGTAAGTGGAAGTACATATGCTAATGGCCATGTCGGATAAAAAACAATGACTGTCATACTCATTGACCGGCGCGAAGCGCCGGAAAATTTTGGGATATTTCTCTGTAAGAGACACGAAATCGACATATGACAAAGTCCCAGCAGCCTTGTATATTCATCATTTTAAATTCTGAAATAAAAATTCGGTCATTAGCGAGGAGCGCTAATGACCAAAATTATTCATTAGCGCGGCCCATCTTTTATTAACGCCGCGCTAAAAAAAACAGTGGCAAGCAGTCAATTTTTACATAAAGTATACAATTTTGAAGTATTGTCAGCTGTATAGATGAATGACGGCTGCTACATATACGTGAGCCAAATGCACAATTTGGATCGGTTTTCTTGAAGGCTTCAATAGAAGCCTTCTGCAGCGCAAAAATCCTCTATGAAAGTATTTAAAAAAATTGTTTGGTAAAAATGGTCCATCCCACCCAGAGAGATGTTGTTCTTCAACAGATTTTCTACTATACATGTATGCTTGCAATCCAGCCCGGTGGAGGAACTATATGTCTTCTATTTGAACATCATTTTTAAACCATACCCGGCAAGACAAAAAAATCGATAGAAATTTTCGGAAATTCCAGAGGAAATAGTGATTCTATCCAAACTACGAAATTCTTCTGCGGCTACTTACTTATACTATATTATGGTCTCAAAATTAACAAATTAAAAACAACGAACTGAGCATATGTGAAAAATGAAAAAACTAACACTGTCGTAGTCATTGTTGACACAAAGCATGACAGAATTGTTTACTCGAAAAAACATTAGCAGTTAATTGAGTGTTCTCACAAAATTTTCGATCCTATATGACAAATGATTCATTAGAAAACAATAAAAACTCTTATTATTTGGAAAGCACGACTAAAAACGAAAAAAGGAAGTCAAAGAACAGGAAAAGAACAAAATAGATGGCGATAATGGAATTGGCCATGTGATCATAATTTGGGTATGAATATTGAAACTTGAGTGCCAAAAAAGGAAGATTTTTCTAGCAAAGAAGCTCACCTGACAATTTAACGTAAAGCCGTATGCAGCAGTTGTGGTAAGTCCGCAAAATTTGTCATTACGATAGATAGGTTCGCCACCCTGAGGCCACGGGTCTTGATGCAAATTATGATCGTCCAGCAATAATTGTACATATCGCCGCTTAACACCAGTTTTCTTTTCTTGGATCAAAGCTTGTCTGAACAATGATAGAAATTGATGCGCAGAATAGGAGCGATTCGAAAGTTAAATACAATTTCGATCGAATATCTATTAGGCATTTGATGGGACATTTGTGTTGTATTCAGTAAAAGATGAAAAATAACAACACTAAGTGGAAACATTACTTGAAAGTGGGAAATTACTAGGGCAATAGTCATTAACGGCGAAGAAATTAGCCGAAAATTCCGAACATTCAATTTTAAGAATTCAAAGTTTTCCTCGATTAGTGCAATAAGAATTTATAACAATATTACAATAGATGCCGAAAGTATCAGTGCTTTTTTTAAGATACATCGCCATATATTTTCTTTTCACGCTTTCGGGCAGGCGCTCTGCTCCGAATTTCTGAGGTAGATTATATCAAATCCATAGAAGAGTCTTCGAACAAAAGACTCGTGGAAAAGTTTGTTTTGACACTCTATAACGTAGTAGTGATATTGAAAATTATACTCAATCCGCAGAGGATAAGAATCTATGAATCTATAAATTGGTAATCTGAATAGTGACTTTCTAGAAACATCAAACACTATGAAACTGATGGAAAAAATTATTTACTCAAACAGATCTGCTGAAATTTTTTAGCGTGTATGTGTGTATAATGCAAACGTTTTTGCGTTACTACAGTAGAATGTACGGGAATATTGTAATTCAAGAAATTTCACCTTCCGATGAACTGTTTATTAAAATTGACTCGAAACATGCGACCACATTGAGTAGGCGTGGTCGTCCAGTCGACGTCCATACCCCAATAGACGTAAAATTTTTCAATACGCAGTTGACGGAGGGTGTAATAGCCGGCGTGTTGGAGACCGTAACTTTTACCGGCATCCACAATTTGTTGATAGACGTGAAGGGCAAACTTAAACATTTTTCAGTAAACGAAACTGTACATACCTGAAACGGCCTGATAAAAAATTAATTTACTTGAAGATGAAAACGAGAAGCCAAATCACAGGAGGTATAGCGAAATCATAGCAAAGCGGGAGAGAAATAGGAGTACATACAGGAGCTATCTTGGAGTATCTGCTCTACTTCTGCTGTTTTTGTTAAATTCTCACAGCGTTGTGAAATAGGAAAAATTTTTCAAACCATCTTTTTTGGTATCACGGGAGATAAAGCAGATTCGGAGAATTCTTGCAGCAAAGTAGGGGGAAAATGGAACAACGTTGCAGAAATTTATGCCAAAACTTACTTCGGGTCGGAGCAGAAGTAGATTTGGACCAAAAAAGCAAATGTGCACAGCATTGCGAATCTTACTATTTTGCCACAGTCTGTTCGACAAAATTTTTTGTGGTCGGCTTTTTTCACCATATACGAACAGACTCTGCGACACCAATGAACAACCGCGGAAAAACCACGTGCATAACTGAAATCACAAAAAATCTATGACTTTTGCTCTAATTTTACTTTTCTGAAAAATACTCCACGATCGCTTATGTAGATCAACTTCTGCTATTGGTTTCTGTTGAGACTTTCCTCACATTTTTCTTTTTTTCCTCCAATGAGTAAATTTCGAGTGAACTTTAACTGTTTTTGCTCAACATTGCTTTTCTTTTGCCGAAAATGCCCCGAATTAACCTTCTACAGCTTCAGTGAAACCAAAAAGTTAACATTCAAAAAGATGCTCACATTCTGCCCCAAATTTACTCCAGCATTGCTCCAAAACTGTTCTAAATTAACTTATTCCACCTACTGTGATTTGGCCCTAAGAAAAAGAAATCGTATGAACATTTCTGTAAAAGATCCGAAAACTTTTTTAAAAACTTGAGAGAGAGGACAAAACAGTCAGCAGTAAATGAGATTAATGTGATCAGCCAAGTCATAATGTTCCACATGCGGTGTGAACGTTGAACATGAAGTAAGATGTTAGAAAAACTTTACCTCATTCGGTACGTATAGAACCCAACCTAATTCACCGCAATGCGTAATCGACACCGCCTTAATACCGCTAGCGCAGCCAACATTAATTTCCTGTGAGAAAGAATATCCTTGGAATTTACTTCGTTTACTTTATTTTATTTAAC
Source organism: Romanomermis culicivorax (assembly GCA_963922205.1). Taxonomy (NCBI): domain Eukaryota; kingdom Metazoa; phylum Nematoda; class Enoplea; order Mermithida; family Mermithidae; genus Romanomermis; species Romanomermis culicivorax. Next base: position 756,058 of record CAWUHX010000106.1, on the reverse strand, counting down.
AATTTTTAGTTTCAATAATTTTCTCAGGGAAGAGAATGATTTAAATTTTAATCATAAAATTTTATGGATATATTTTTTAAACTAGCAAAATAAGGGAACAAAATTCAGCTTTTCATCATCCATACTAGAAATCGCGCAACTAGAGTCAGGGAATATATCTAGTTCAAGACACTAACTATGTTTTGTGAAAGACATGAACGATTAGCGCTCGGAAGAACTGAAATACTGCTATTGGAAAATTACCCATTTCTTGAAAAATACGTCGAATTTAATGGGTAAAATTATCGCCTACGCTTAACCGGTACAATATGAGATTAAGCCTTGCGTCATTGAGAACTCAGTCGACTTAGCTTACACATATATAGCTAATATTCCCAGTGCCATTGAGAACATTTTGACTTTCAAGCAAAAATAATGTTTCCAGATCTCATTGAATTGGTTGATTTCAGTGGAATTTTTCAGGCATTGGCACCCAAAATATATTGTTCAAAAAATTATATCGAGCTCACTCTACACCAGAAGGCCGGAAATTCTGAAACGCTCATTTTAGAATCAGTCAAATCTTGCATCAAATGTCTTGACAAAGGTCCGACGACGTTCAAAGCCGTGTACATAGATGTCACGTCTTGTATGACGACGCCGCTGCGTTTCTTCAAATGCTTATGAAGCCACATTTTGACTCGGATTTGTTGGACAGTCGGAGCGACGATGAAAAATCTGAATAGCAAGATCTAGAGTTGAAAACCAATAAAAGCTTAAAATATCAAATTAATGAAAAGCGAACTATACCCATACCCATTGAAGGATAAATTAATAATCTCACTCATTTTGCGTCATTCGGTTAACGGTACAATCAGTGACGTAACCACCTCGTTCGTGCTGCATGCCCGTAAAAATCGAAGTCCCAACCGGTTTGTCAATGTCAGCTGAGCAGACTCGCTGCAGAAAGCTAACGACTTCGTCTTGTGGTCCCTTAAAAAGAACAAGAATCAGTGCTTATTAGAGAGCGTTTCACTAGCGATGAATATTGCCCAGTGTCTTTTTGTACGAGCCTCTTTATACATGTACATACATAGATCGGTCAAAATTTATTTGCACAAATAAATTTTTTTCTACATTAAAAACATCACGATTTTGAGTATATTTTTGCAAAAATCTTCTTCTAAATAGAATTCTAAATAGAAATAAACTGCACTTACTGAAATTATGAATTTCGAAAAATTCGACATATCCATTATAGCTACACGTTCTCGGCACGATTGATATTCAGATGAAACATAATTGTACCACACAGGCTTTCCGAGTGGGAAATCTTCGCCAAAAGCGGGCGGAGGATATCCTGCAGGAAAATTTGAAAAAACCGTGTTGCTAAAGAAATTAATCTTTCATATCCAACGGATAGAGGAACAAAATGCGCCATGAATGTTTACAGAACTTTTGACTTACATTCGCAAATTGTGAAGCTTACCTTTATCAATCGAAAAATACAATGGCCTTTCATAGCCCATGATTTCGCCAAAAACCGCTCCAGCTTGTCTCAAATTCTGATTTATAGGCGATGCTCTTAAAAATCTAGCCGTTGCGTATTGATTTGTATGCCCCAAAAGCGTGTAAGACAATCCTTTTAAGTTCATAGAAAAGGCTTGTTTGACGACACTGCGGATTCACGTAAGAAATGTCTCACTTTACCGACAACTTCGGGCGTCCGAGTTCGCAAATATTGACGATTACTATGAGCGGTTAAAAACCTGGCAACATCGATTTTGGACACGTCTTGACTAGGATAACCATCTAGCAGCCAATTAGATACTAATTTTCCCACACCACCGGCCAAAGTTACACCGTAGCAATTCATACCGGTAGCAATGAAATAATTTGAAACCTGAAAAATATTTGTGATTCTAGACGTCAATTCCAATTTATTAAAAATTTATCGAAAAATTATTTCTTCAATTCATTTGCTGTACGATACGCACTCGAAGACAAAATTTCGGAAAATGTTTTCTCGAGTAAAAAAATTTGAGGACTAGTGATGTTCCTCGTATATTTTTTGACACACGGATATACGACTATTGAAGAGCCCGGACTTAGGATATCCGGATATTTGAATAATCTAGTGACATAAATTTGACAAAATCAACTTTTTTTTATGATCGAACGATGAGCACTTTTTTTAATCCACCGATGCATCAACCGTAACATGGACTGGACATGAAAAAATTTAAAGAAATTTTTAACAAATTTGTTGTGCACCCTGTTGCTGCCCATTTCGCGATCGGGAAGTCTACATCCAAATCAACGATGGCCGATCGGCAGGCGCAGACAAATTTGCATGAGAACGGAGCGCCAAAGAAAGAAGGAAGTGATGATGAAAATCCTACTTGTTTTTATCTAACATTTTGAGAAGTTTTATGCCGTCGACCACAAAAATAAAGCTTTCTCCCGTAGACTTCCCTGTGGGACTCTACGAGGTCCGCTCTGTGGGACCCATTTAGTTGCTATTGTTTGTTATTGCTAAGTCTGGGGGAGAACTGTTGCACTAGATTCGACGCCTAGCCAAGGAGTAGTTCTAACTAGTCTAACCGACTATAGTTCTTTCTTTATCACCAAGGAAATACTTGCACAACAAATTTAATTTTCAAAACAGGAAAGAACATTTTCAATTATCCAAAAAAATTTACTAGAGGCGTCTGAAATGCTTCCTTCATGTAAGTTGAAACTTTCTAACGATACGACACGTGAGATGACGGAATCAACCGAGGGTCAGAAAACTAAATATGGGTCCATCATATCCGGATAAACCCCATTGAATCATTTGGCACCAACCAGGTTTAAGTGTAGGTTGCATGGTTCACTGGCTGGCTGATTCGTTCCATGATAAAATGCTGTCATTTTTTATTATATTTTTTGTTTTCCCCTCTTTTAAACATAATGAAAGTATTCACATGAAAAATAATCTGGTGCTCGAACATTGCTGCTCTGCTGCTGTCGTCTAATACCGAGTTAAATCAAACTGGGCCCATTGTCTTATTAAGTATGGGGTCGACAACAAACCAGAGAATAATGGAGATGATAATGCCGAGAAATCGACTTGGTATGAGAACACTTCATTTTCATGCCACCAGGCACAGACTCATTCGCTTTAAATGACAGGCATGAACCATGAAAAAACCATCGGCCTTTTTTTAAATCATGGGCCCATCTGCTGATGACTACAAAACTAATAATCGGCCGAAGCTGATGCTTCGGTCGATCCCTACTTCTGTTCGCTGTCTTTTAAAATAATATTCTATAGCAAAAAATTGGTCAGTGGAAAATGGAATGGATCTATAATTTCATTTGAATGAAATTAGCGAAAAACAGACTGGATGAACGCCGTTCAAATATAGCTATCAGCATTATCTGCACATGAAGAAAACAGAAAAGTTGGCTTCTGTTTATAAATCCTTATTAATTATCAATCAATGTTTATTAGCCATCACTGATGATGATGATGATAATGATGATGGATTTGAAATTTGTTTCTTATTTCAAATTGCCTTACTAACTTATCAATGATCAAGTGAGTAAAAAAATAAGAATAAACATTAGAAAAGTTGAAATTCAAACTGTCTCTTGAAAAAAACGTTGAATATTAATGGTTAACGAACATTAAAGATGCCCTAAAACAATTAAATCTTAATTGAGAAACGGTGATAGACATTCTCAATAGGGGGCGACCGGTCCCCGGCCGGAGGAGTCGAAAATCCCCGGCTTTGGCTCCAGCCGGAGCATTTTCCAAAAATAGCCGGGAGGTTAAAGTTGAACATTTAGATAACTGATCAGCCAAAAAATGGCAAAAATGGCCATGCTCGGTCATTCAATTGACGGTTGCACAAATCTCCACACGGAATATTTTTGTCTTTTATGAAAACTGGCGCTGGAGGGATATCTTGTAATGTAAGAGTGATTAAATTTAGATTGAGAATTGGTGACTCCTTGATAAATTAATTGATTAGGATACGGATACTCCGACTTTGATCTCTGTTGCTGTATTTTGATTATATGGAGGTCAAAAATTTATCGGAACTGTAGGTGACAGTTATGTTGGCAAATATTACGACTGTACAAATGCAAACGATTAAAGAAAAACAGGCCTTCTAAATGCTTACTCAAACTTTAAAAAAAAGCCAAAACGTTTTCGAAAAATGTAGATGAGAAAAATCATTGCGTGTGTTTGGTACGTCCAATTGATTGTATCGTAACTTAGTGCCTTATATTTTATTTTGGACATCACATAACAGAGCTCCGCGGTCGGAGGGTCAAATGACTTTTTATGGGGTGCAGTCATCAATTGTAAAAAATTTCAAGGGCTAACATTAAAGGGAAAATTCTATATTTCACCCAAAAAGTCTGACAAACGGTTCAAAAAATAGTAATTTTCCTCTGAATGGCCATGAAAATATGTATTTATGGCGCGAAGTGCCGAAAAAATTGACGTTTCTGACCATTTTTGTTCAAAAATGACCACTTTCTACCAAAAAATTGACCTTTTCCAGTTACTTCTTAACCAAAAGGATGGAGGTTCCTGCCATGTTAGGCATAGGATTGACAAACCTAGAGGGGAGTCCACAAATGGCTAGCCATATGGCCGACGATTTCTCGGAGAAGGTTCTTACGGCACTTCTGATCATACGTATGCTTTGAAGCCCAAGTAACTAGCGTCTTACTATGGCGCCCATGCAAAGCAAATCTGAGGGTGGGACTTATGAAAAAACTGATTAAAAAAGAAAAAGAATATAGTAACACAAAGTTTTCAAAAAGAAGTTATTACAGTAAGCAGAGTAGGTTATAGATAAAATTTTGTATGCTCTGATGGGCAAACTCCAGCCTGAAATCACTGATCTTTTTGCATACCGGGACAAACCTTATCGGTTCATCGGGTACCAGCCAACCGAAAAATTTGGATGGTTCCCGAATCGTTTTGGTGGTTGCCATGTCAATGAAGGGTAGGGAACCAGATGCATAGTACACTTATCTTGTAGAAAATGGACAGAATGCAATCAAAGTTGATTTTCAAGCTTAATCCAGAGTCTACACATTTTTTAGGGCATACCAGTGTATCCAGGGAACCTGAAACCTGTAAAGTCAAAAGAAAAATTATGCTTGGAAAGCTCAGAGAACATGAAAAAGTGATTTTTGAGCATTTCAAAAAGTCGAACTGTCAAAATTTTTCGGTGCATATAAACCGGTGTTCATTTATCAGATTCGGCTCAAGCGCAACACTTAGAAGCCTAGTACTATAAATCAATTAATTTTCAATTTTTCTGTTGATCTTATTAGTATGTTTTCTCACTTTGGGAAGTTATGAATTACGATAGTTGAAGGACAGATTAAAATAGGAAAAATCATTCTGATGAAAATTTTGCAGTGTGTTTTGTAAGGATTTTTAAAATTTTGTGAATGAATTTCTAATCATTTTTCGTCTTTTCTAGCGGGATTGGATTCAAATTCCGAATAGTCTGCAAAGTAATACATTGAAAAAAATTACTAATATAAATTCTTTGCGTAATGCCTTTCAGCTGAGAAAAGATAATATTAATGGTCATACACAAAAGCGGCCAGATGGAGGGAATTAGAATAAAAAACTAAAATAAACAACCGGAAGATAAACGGAGAGGATAACTGAAAATGAAGACAGAAAAACTGTAGGTTTGTCAATAAGAGCATAACATGCTTATCGTTATCGAATATCCGACGAACGTCACTATTAAGAAGATCGGTAGGTTTAGTAACTAATAATAGCAAAATGGGACCCAATAATGCTTAAACTCCATGACCCTTACCCGAGGAGCTTGTCCGACTAGAATATAACCATCAGGGGTAAAATTTTCCGCTGTAGTAACCAATTCTTTGATCTTAGCTTTTTGAATAAATGGGAAGCGGTGGGCCAATTTTTCCATAATGGTAACTGTAATGGAATAAAAATGCATAACATAGCTAATGAAAAGACACAATGCACGCTAAGAACAAGCGTAAAAAAGAGGAGAGGAAGACATAGACCTTCGGTCGAAAAATTAAGGAAACTTGAATGTGTTACTTGCGCAATGCGTTTTCATTCTGAAACAATATTTAAATTACTTAAAATATAAAAATGCCTATGCATAAATACTAAAAAATTAAACTTGACAACATCACAGAAAATGTCAAATTGAGAATACTAGGTAATGATTATCATATTGACGCCATAGTTATTTGTGTACTTTACAAACTTTTTGGCTTGAGCACAAACAAAAATTTGGACCTTGTTTGTACCAGTACAAACAATTTTCTGGTATGAAAATTCAATTTAATATATCAATCACAGTGTAACCAATGAAGTACAAACAAATTTTAAACCGTCGTTTGTACCAGTACAAATGGGTCCAGTACAAAAACCAATGATTGATGCCAGTACTTTGCATAGGTACATATGGGGCATTTTTTGGCCCATCTATATATCGGTCAAAAATAGAGCTCGAGCGCTGAAGGTAGCTCTAACGTATTTCGAAAGAATCTATCGAATGGCTTTCATTTTGTCGCATTTTGAGCCAAAAATTTTTGTCACCGCATTGCACTCGATTTGTGATACATTACAACGCACATAAGTTAGGAAAAGGTTTTTTCTAATCAAACCATAACTTCTTGTCAGGTAGATGTAGGAAACAATGTTTAACTCTGCGCTTTGGTCAGGAACAACAAATATACTATTATAGAAACATCCGGCAAAATGCTAAATTTTTCGGTCTTGAGATGCACGAATATGCGTTCTAAACATACATGCACATGGGGGGGGGTAGGGGGTAAACCCCCATACCTGAGACCCTGGCCAAAAAAATCATCAAACACGCCACCCTGAACTTTTTCCGAGACAGCTTTTTTCATGGTTTTTGTGCATATTTTGTACGAAAAACAGGCTCACAGAATTTTTTTTTGTTTTTTTGCTCACCCGCCCACCTACCCACCCCGGGAAAAAAGTCCATGGACCCTCCTCCCTGCAAAATTCTTGCCGTGCATGTCTGGTTCTAAATGAAATGGAACGAGATAAATCATGGAGGAAAAATTGAAAGACGTTGAAATCTAAGCATTTACAACACAAATGTATGGAAAACTTCAGAATATTCTCACGGAATAAATCCCACTCTTCAGGTAACTGTTGATAATTCAAATCTCTCGGCAAACCGCCCGAAAATTTCAATGATTTTGCCGCGTTTAAATCGAATCCTCCGCTTATGATTGTATCTAGGTCGTGCGAATAAATATAAATATTCGAATCTAAGTCGTGTATAACTAAGAAAGTCATTAGCTATAAATTCGAAATACAGTCCACAAAATTTGAGAATTTTTACTTGGTATATCACTTTTGGCTCCATCAAAATTCCCAGTAGATAAATAACTAAAATAACAAGCTTGCGATGGTATTCGAATTTTGATACCCGTATTGCTTTCGATGGACAAATTTGTAGACCACTAAAATAGTCAAACAAGTTGGCAGAATGTGATTTGATACGAATACTAGCCGTCAACGGGGGAAAAATAATTATTGATGTTGGCTATAGACAAATGATTTTCATTATTATGTCTGTAAAATTCAATAAATTTTTACACATCAAAGTTTCAAGATGAAAAGCCATTTTCCACATTTTCTGAAGTTTTAAACGTTTTGAATTGTATACAAAACATAAATAAAAAGAATCTATTATTTTGGGAATGCTGAGGTTTTTCTGGTTGAAAAGTTTTAAGACTCTATAGTTCATAATAAAATGTTCGTTAAATTCTTACTAAGCCAGCTGTATTAACGAAATTTTTACATTCGACGAAACCGCAGTCCGTTTCAGCCCCATACACTAGTCCGTCGTCGTTAATTTTCAACTTTGAAACTTCACAATTTTCCACGATAACAGCACCTTGAATGAGGAGAGCGATTTATTGGACAATAAAAATAAAAACGATGAGTTGCGAGCTTGACAAACGGATTAAATTCACAATGAAAACATAGGTACCTGCATTTTCGGCTTCTTTGATCATGGCCAAACACAAAGCTAGCGTATTGACACGTGCATCATCAGGCACTAACAATCCCGCCTGAAAAAGATAACCGCGATTGAGGAAAGAAATCTGGTTTTTGAATTCTCCAATTCTTCTTTTTCAATGCTTGAATGAAATGATGCTGTCTGTGTACTAAATCTGAGGTTAATACATGCGTCTTAGCGTATATTTTCTTGACATTTTGTCTGCCTCGATGTGATGTGTGACTAGCTCGAGGAGTTGAGAATATCCAATAGGATAATAGCTTTATTGTAGACTGAGTACGCGATGTCAAGGCCGTATCCTCCACTACTTACGATCAACCAATGAATATTTTTACATGAAGTGATGCTGATCTATTCAGAAATTATGCTGGCGTATTTGTATACCTACAAACAAGTTACCGAAGTTAGAAATATAATTTCCATTATTCTTTTATGGTGAATCATTGAAATAGAAAAAAATTATGTATGTCTCATTGATATCCGCTTTCACACAAGATGTGCAAACAACAAAAAAAACGTAATAAATTCCAACAAAATTTGTATTTTCCTATGGCCGTAAAAATTTGCAAATAAAATTTTTCTACATTCTTGTGGTTGGTGTCAGTATCTGATAAAACTAAATGTGCCCAAAACTATAAACCCTCCATAGTCCAGCATTTGGTTATGCCAATGAACCTTATTTTCTTCTGATGACGCATGGCAAAAATCGAACAACAAATCAGTCGGTTCCCGATCCGGTTCTTGTGAAATTTGAGGATTCGGTTCAATTACTCGTATATATTATATCAGTCAAGTTTTCAAGAATCATATCCAATCTGTGGAAACCACAGCACTAACAAGCAGGAGACTTTTTCCACGAAGGTTAATCTTGTTTTCAGACACTGTAGAGCAGATAAAATAACTTACTTTTAGATCGCTTGTATTTACAATATCTGCATATGCCTTTATGTCAGAAGCTTTCATCAACGTACTCCGATTCCCATAAGCACTAAAAATCAAACATTGTGGTGACTTTGATGAGAGATGCATAATTATTTCTAGTTTGCAAGATCATTACAAGAAAATTTCAAAAGTCAATTGATAACTAAGACAGGCAATATACAATGGATTTTCATTAACATCAATTTAGAACGAAAAACAGTCATCTATGACTTTCATTAGAACTGCGATAGGAAGGCATCGATAATCCCTTTTTCAAATGAAACTTGGAGAGCTAAAAGATTGTTAGGCAGAGAAAAAACAACCTATGTTCGCGGATACATCTTTTGGAAAATTCACTGCAGCCCACAGGCCTACTTATATTTCGACAGAAGATCTCTTGTGCGCAACGGTTTTTTATTCGGAACAGTATTTCTTTTGGTTCCGACACCAGAGTCTCATTCTAAAATGAATAAATTATTGATGCAGAGACTTATTTTATTTATTGTAAAACATTTAATCAGTCAACGCTTTCTGTTGAGAAAAATGAAAAACATACGGGCTAAACTCTCGGAAAAATAAAATAACAGAACACAAGCTGCTGATTTTAGAATTTGCCTTAGATCATGCTTACTTAGCCAAAGCATGCATACGTTGGATATCAACAAGGCTGAAGTCACTTTTGGCCAGGAAGAGTCGCCCAATACTTTGGTAATCTATAAAAACAGAAGTTGAAAGACAATGGCTTAACACATTTGTTCCAGTGCTTACCAATGTCGGAATACTTCTCATTGAGCTGTCGATAGAGTTGAATGGAATATTCCGCCAACGGTCTGACTTGTTGTTGCCAAGACTGATGGGCCGATATTAAACCATTACTGAGCCAAGTTCCGCCCCCGCCAATCCTACCAATAAGAAACTGAAATTTATTTAAAGCAAAACGCAACTTCGGAAAACAAACAGATTTTTTCAAATGCGTTTAAACTGTTTTATTCATGATGCTGATAAGTAAAACTACTCGTACATATTCCCATCAGACTACCCCATGGGGAGGGATATGAGAGGGTATTATCCCACTTAATGTATTAAAAATTGATCACTGGTTGTCCAATCTTGAGACAAAATTAACTGTTTAGTGGACATTTAGCTAGACTAACCCCAAAAATTTCCAACTTCATCCCTACCTGAAAAATCTGACCTTGGGTACCTGTGATTCCCATAGATTACCCATGGAAAAAGATCAGCTACATACAGCGCTGTAAAATCAGCGTAATCTCTGTCATTGGGACGAATCAGACAAACAACCAGAATAACGGTTATTGCAATTGGATTCCATTTATTTCGAAACGATCGATAGCGAGCGAGATCGCAGCGGAACTTTTATTCGAAACTGAGGAAGGCTTACTAACCCTATTCAAGAGTTTTTATGTTCATGATCAGGCTTTCTTTGCGCATTGAAACCAAATTTCAGGCTGCGGAACCATTTTTTGCTAAAGTTGTGCACGCGCAGCCGTCAGCAGAAATAACTTTCAAGGCATGTTCTTCCCGGAAATTAATTTAGGCGTTCGAACGTGTGAAAAGCCGAAAATTTCTGACTCTTAGGACAAAATTAATACATCATAACTATTTCTTCGACATATACGTGTTTCCACCAAAGTGGGACTGAAATTGTCTTTTTAATATGGATAGGTGCACTACTTACTTATACACAGATTCAATTTCCTCATTACTTTATAAAGTGTTTTTGTTCCGTTCATCAATTCAACATTAGCTGTTTAATAATAATAATAATAATTTATTAGGTCGAAAATAATACGTTGTAAATATAAAGAATAAAATACGTTAAAGCCGTAACAGCTAAAGAAATTTGCGAATTAAGTTACACCTCTGAGAAAGGTATCAAATTTATCCTTTTAAGTCCATCAAAAAAAATTTTGCACTACTAGCATTTACAGTACTTTCATCAGGAGAATTTTTAGCACGGATTGCCCGACTACAGAACTCATATTTCAACAGATCATAGTATATAATACACATCCAAGCGTCAAATAGTCAAAATATCGAAACTATTTACGTGGTTCCACGGAAAGTCGGACAATAATTTCGGCTGTTGGCCGCCCAAATACCAACTTCAATAAAAACACAATTTTGAGTAGAACACCCTCTTGGTATATAGATCATTTAGGAATTCACGTTCAACAAATTAGCGCATTTTTCTAACATATAAAGACATATACATAAGCTTAAATTTTCCTTTTACGCTTGGTGCCGAGGTTATATTAGTTCTTAGTTAGATTTGAGCATATTTGATCTACTTCCGTGTAAAGGCCCTGTCATACTTCGCCGCGCGGTACCGCGCGGCGCCGGTTGTCCTATTCATACTAACAGGCGGCGCCGGCCGGCGCCGCGCGGTACCGTGCGGTGGCTTGTCATACTTCGCCGCGCGGTACCGTGCGGCGCCGCTTTTTTATTTTTGGATTTTGCACTTCTCAAAAAATGTGTATTGGTTCAGTTGAAACCTGATGTGGCGCCGCAAGGCGCCGCAAAAATTACAAAAACCTATTCATACTTCAAAGACGGTACCGCGCGGCGCCGGCCGGCGCCGCTTTTTAGTATGAATAGAACAACCAGCGCCGCGCGGTGCCGCGCGGTGAAGTATGACAGGGCCTTAAGAATATCGAATTTCAGTTGAAACCTCAAGGGTTAATAGTAGAAGAATAACACAAAAAAATAAATCTTGGATTCAGTTTTATTGGAAAAATGAGCAAATTTTTTGATTCATAAGGTGAACAACCGAAATTATATCGCGCAGCACTGTTTTTTTGTACTCGACCCGTTTGTGCTGGCACAAACGACGGTCTAGAATTTGTTCGTACTTTTCTAAAAATATTTGTACGAATTTTAGATGAAAATTAACGTGACATATTCATCCTTCCTACTTAATACTTAGCAAATTATAGCGTAACAAAATTTGATTATTAACTAGTACTCAATTATTAATTTATTTCTCAAGGATAGTGGCATTAGACAGACTCAAAAGTAAAATTATTAGATAATAGTAGATTAGAAAACCAAACTTCTCATTTCAATTTTATTCCACACTCACACCTAGTACAACTCAAAATTACAAATCTATAATTTTCCGAAAATAGTTCCTTTTCTTCATTTTCTTTTTCATCTTCATTATTATGATCATCAATTTTTCTGAATCAGCAAGTGTCTCTTTCGAAATTTGAGTCTTTTGGACTTTTACATGGCACCCAATGTTGTACCTTCCACGATTTTCCGACGATTTGACCCATTTCGAGTATGCTGTCGGCAAATCGGCAGTGTCATATGGCAAACAATTTAGTTTGACACACAACAATTTGTCCAATAAATCAATTTCTATTCGCGAAAGTAATTTAGTTTTGATTAGATGAGTGCGTATAATAATAACGTGTTTGCTTGTGAGTTGTGTGTATGGTACACAAATAGATCATTGGTTACACTGTGATTGATATATCAAATTGAATTTTCATACCAGAAAATTGTTTGTACTGGTACAAACAAGACCCGAATTTTGGCTTGTACTCAAGCCAAAAGGTTTGTTAAGTACAAAAATGTCGCGCAGCCAGTTTTGTCGACTGCAAAAAACGGTTCTTGACGCAGAATTCTTCATAATGATGTTTTTAACGACTCTTAGACTACAAAAATTGTTTTTCTGATCTCTGCAAGGCTGCGTTTGTCAAAATTTCGACCGCTGCATCTATCGTGCATCAAGCATTAAGGTTTATGTATGTATGTCGATCATGTAAATCAACATTAGAGAAGCACATTTCTCCGACTGTCATTCGAAAGTCAAACAATTTATCATAATTAGTTTACCTGCCTTGCTCCATGAGCATAACTTTTAATCCACCACGTTGGGCGAGATGCATGGCTATCGAGGCGCCCAGAATTCCACCTCCACATACCAAGACGTCCACAGAAAGATCTTCATTTTTGAGAACGGGAATATTGACCGAAGTTTTGAGAAAATCTTCGGCGTAACGCTGATAATATAAACGTTTCCGAAGTCCTAGACTTATTGCTATGTTGCGATTTACGCACTGCGCCAAATTGTATTTGAGTGCAACTTCATGGAACATTTCTAAAAAAGATCAAAAGATTATGAATAAATAAGGTTCTTGCATTCCGTAGGTGAAATAAAAATGGCCATGGGGCTGGCTATTGGGCGAGCAAAAAGTTTTTTTGCTATTGGTTCCCTATATCGAAAAACGGCTCCCTACTGGGAACCGTTTGGCAAAAAAAACATTTTTTCCTTCAGGGACCGCTCCCTAAAATTTTGAGCAATAGGTGACCCAAGCCCCAAAAAAGTCGCCGGACCACCCCAGACCTTGACACTCCATAACATGTATGGTATAGATGATTTCTGTGAAGATGGCAGTGAATTGATTCTTTCCGCAAATGATCTCAAAATTTTTAACCAGTTAGTCAACTCAATTTTTTTATAATTTGACCTTCTAAACAAAATTGACTTTTGGTAAAAAGAATATACATTGAGTACAGCATTAGATAAACGCAATGTTCTGCATCTTGGTAAAAACAATCCATGTGTAAACTACTATCTTGAAGAATGAAATATCCCAAGTATAACAAAGTTATAGACCTGGATGTTCCAATGACTTGTATCACATCTAATTCTGCTCACTGTACTCAAATTTCCCGGAAAAGCTCATTCACTGCAAATCTGATACTTCGTTGTTTCTCAAACAGAAAAAAATGTACGTACAAAGCTTCTATTACTTATGTGAGATCTATATCGTAGCTAGCACGTTAGTGCTAGACTACAATATGTTTCGTTTTGGGCACGCCGATTTTCACGTTTGAGGCAAGATTTCTAAAAAACTATAAGATATCCAAAGCTGAAATTTGGCGACAATATAGAACTCGATGCGGGCTACAATATGGTACCACTTAGAATACTGTAGACATAACTGTAGCTAAAGTTATGAGACAAACTAGAGTACTGTTTTGCCACCTTTTCAAAACTGATTATGCTAACCGATTAGCTCGATTGTGGTATTAATATCTTCAGTAGGGTCATATCTCGGGACCACCACGAAATTTTTTCGAAATATGCAAACACGACCTTATTTCAGTGTAAAGAAAAATCTCAAAACTCCGACCAGTAATAACTTTGCGAATATTTAGCCTTTCTAGACGATTCTTGTTCCGTTGGATGCAGCTCCTCGTTGTACAAGATGCTGACTGGCGGTTTGAAAATTTGCAGTGTGAACTCAATTATCATAGAAAATATGCAAATTTGGCCGAAATGGGGTAGATGACCGCACAAATATCTCGAGTTGTATAAGTCGTAGAAAGCTAATTCTTTTTTTGTTCGATAGCTGAGTAAAATGCCCGGAGTAAACCACCTTAACATCTAGTATGTGCAGTGTAAAGTGTAAACGAAGTGAAAATGTCCATTTAAACATTTTTTTTGCGATTTTCAGATCTTTTGTTGCACAATTGAAACGAGCTTCTTTTTCTACCTCGCAGTTTTATATTTGTTTTTTGTAAAAATGTATAGTACGTTAGAAATTTGCATAAATGTTGTTTACAAAATTTTTTTCGATTCATCGATTTTAAGTGGCGCCGTTGCAAAAAGCGTATTTTGTTGTCCCTGATGCATATTTTTGTTTTTCGAAATATCTGAATGTATGCTAAAAATTTCCAACAAATGTAAAATTCGCCACATTTTAGTGGCGTTCGTACTATACTTCGAAAATACACTTTTTCAGTAAAGAATTTTTTACACCTTCCTTGCAGGAGCTTGAAAGTACGATTATTTATCTGAAAATTCCAGAAAATGGCAAAAAAGAGAATATGTTTTTTCTTTTTGCTTGTTTTACTGGCTTAGAAGTTAGATATTAGGCCTCCCCATCATTTCATTTCAGCAAAATTCTAACTGAAAAAAACTTTCCATTTTCTGAGAAACATATACGCGCCCAGTTTTTTAAAAGACAAAACGTTTTTAAGCCTCTGCGCATTAAATTCACTTGTCTTGTAGCAATTTTTACAATCTACACGATTACTGTATGTACAATACATACTTCGTTTTCATGATAGAACACACGTGATGCCTCTAACTGCATGTATAAAATTCATTACAGGCTTGTACAAAAAAGTGCTATAATTGACAAAAACTATACAGAACAATAACCATTCTCTAATACTAGGAAGTGGCAAAACATGAATATATTTCTCCTTGTCCCATATTTCACTGAGCATAATACTATACTTTGTTTCCGAGAACCTGGTTGTAAATTCACCGTATTCTTGATTCACACGTATTGTTTTTTTCCGAGTTTAAAACGCGGGAATTTAAATTTTTAATACGATTAATGCTAGTTTAAACTTATTTAAAACTATGCTTTAGCTAATTTTACTCAAATAATGTTCGCCAGTCTCCCGAAAATCGCCGTCAACAAAAATTTGCTGTTTAACAGCAATTGATTTTTCGAATTTGTTTCAAATTGTGTAAATTCGTTGTCTTGCGAATCAGGAATAGTGTGGGTTTACGACCTGCTTTTCGGAAACAAGGTATAGGCCACTGCATTGTATACAGTAATGAAAAACTCTAACAAAGAATGGCACATAAGTAATTACAAAGATTTCGGGTTTTTCATTAAACCAAAGTTTTTTCTTCTGTAAAAATCAACTTCAATAACTGATACTGAAATTTTTCAAAGATTTGTCCATTTTTGCGCAGAGACATTTTCAGAAATGACTAAAAAACTGGGCGCGTATATGTTTCTCAGAAAATGGAAAGTTTTTTTCAGTTAGAATTTTGCTGAAATGAAATGATGAGGACGCCTAATATCGAACTTTTAAGCCAGTGAAACAAGCAAAAAGGAAAAACACATTCTCCTTTTTGCCATTTCCTGGCATTTTCAGATAAATTAGAATATGCAACAGTTGTTTTGAACCTCACTCTAGATGTCGACAGAGTTGAGAAAATTCAGTCGAGATCAGGTTTTTTTTGTACATGACCCATTTGCACATGTACAAACGACAGCCAATATTTCATTTGTATAATTTGTGCGTAGCAAAAATAGGTATAAATAAGTAACCCGTGTTCTTCTATGCCATGGCCAAAGACTAATAACCAAATCAGTGTAATTTTCGAATTTTATTTATAACTACAAAAAAACAGCCATTAAAATTGAGCAAAAAATAGAAATTTTCGAGTTTCAAGTCTAATTTGCAAGCATTGTGGAAAAATATGTCTAGAAAACTATCTAATAGCATAATGAATTTGCATTAGACGATAAACCGATGGTTAATTCCTCCATGGTGACAATGACAAGTGAAAGTCCAAAAAAGATGTGAATCTCTCCGGCGCCAAGCGCCGGGAAAATTTTTTGTATATTGACCTCGGCGACACTGGCAAATCAATTTTCCAAACATTTACTACAAGAATTAGATTCAAATTTAGCATTCAAAAGTCATAATTTTTAGAATTTTATTATTTGAAAAATTTTTCAACTACTAATTTATTCGTTATGAACTTGGCCGAAAAGGTATGAGTGGAAGAGTAGAAATTTCCGAAAACTACCTTCACGAAGCTTCCGAATTGATTTTACGTTAAGAAAGGAATAATTGCTTCAAGAAGTTAAAAGACTTGACGTATTGATCTTTCTCAAGTAATGTTTCAATGAAAAACTGCGAATCTTCATTAAATATCAAGATAAAATATTGGAGATTACCACTTAAAACATGAGATAATACGTTTGAGATGATGAAAACTATTATACATTAAATGATAGGCGAAGGTAGACATTCTGAAAGCCGCGTCTGATCTAGGTAATACATAATAATGATTATTAAAGTTATAACCGGCGCGAAGCGCCGGAAAATTTTGAGATTATGAACTTCTGAAATGCACCAAAGTGCATATTTTCTGTACCTTATCCCCAAAATTTTCTTCCCTAAACGGGGAAAGAGCCGTTTGTACATGTACAAATGACTACCTCAATTTCGCTTGCCCCAAAAATTTTCATTTGCCTATGGTAAAAAAACACTGGTCGAGATTCACTAAGGGAATACTAGGTTACGACTAGTGATGCGGCAGGTACCGGTACCGAGGAGGTACCGGTGCAGGTACTCAAGTTCATAATGAAAAAATTAATTTGATGTCTGATAATGTTTTAAATAAATTTAAACATTATTCAATAATTGGGCATATGAACATTTTAGCAGCATTTTTTGTGGTTGTTCTCTATTATTGTCATTCATCATTTTTATTTTAGATTGTTGTCTTTACTGTTTGCAGTTTATTTGATGAGCATGCGTTATTTCTACAAGGGTGCTGAAATTCTCAGATTGAGATGAATGTCTGGAATTAAAATCCATGTAGGTAATGCGGAAAATAATTTAGAATGTCTAGAAAGTGAAAAGGGAAATTTGCCAACAACGCACACATTTTTAAAAATGATAATATGAAAAATTAATAAATCATGTTAAACAGAAGTATAGAAAATTTCTAGTTTTGCTTGGAAATTTGAGAAATATTTGACTCATAACTATGCCTTTGATTCCGTAAGAGTATCTGGGAGCAGGTATATTTTCACGTTGAGTTATCGGAATTCATTTCTACCAACAATTTTGATGACTATCATATATTTCTGCTGTATTATTATGGTCCTTTTTCCCCGAAATGTTTTTTTTTAAATAATTAGAGTGAAAAGAAAGTAACAGTTTATATTTTTACGATTTCTTAATCCTAATTAACTCTGTGTCACATAGGACTGAACTTTTGCTATCATACTCAATAAATAAACAATTTCTCGGGAAAGAAAAATGCGACACAAAAGCTTCTTGTAAACGATTTCGACAAGAAAGTGAACATTTGTCATTTTCCGATTTACAAGTATTTTATAAATAGCAGACTATACATCATTCTATGCATTGACTGATTGGATTTTTCTAAATGACCGACAATGATGATTTCATACGCGATATGTTACATATATAATTAATACATACATATAACATTGTAATAAAAAAATTGTAATAACATTGTAATGGTACCGGTACCGGCTGAAAAAGTGGTACCGGAACATCAAATAAAAAATAATTGATGAACATATAGGCCATATTATAAAGAATGCTTACTACAGATTATATCTTATATTTCGTCGATTTGTAAGCAAAGATGAATTTTTACTGACTAATGCATACAAAACATACGTCAGACCTATTCTGGAATATGCAACTACCATCTGGTCACCCCACTCAACTAAGAACATCAAAGCCATTGAAAAAGTACAGAAATACTTCACAAAAAGGGTTCTCAACTATCCTGAGGTTTCTTATAATGATCGTTATTAAAGTTAGAGAAACTTGAAAGTAGAAGGCGTTTGAATGACTTGGTTATGTTATATAAGATAATAAACCATGAAGTAGACGTAAAATTGAGTGATTTCTACACCATTACACATTCTCAGACCCGATCCAACCACAATTGGAAGTTAAAAGCAGATATTCCAAGGACTGATATTAAGAAATACTTCTTTACTAATAGTTATTCCTATTTGGAATAAACTTCCTGAATCGATAATAACATCTAGAAATAGTAAAATTTTTCGCTCTAAACTGGATAAGTTCAATTTTGGTCAACTGTAAGAGCTATATGCCTTTTTGACCAAGCACAGCATATTCGTAAATGTACTGCATATTTATTCTGTATTTAATTAACTTATTCGTTTATTTTATTATATTCTCCTAATATTGCTTAGTGCCGTTGCAAATAAAATCATCATCATCATCATCATCATCATCATCACTAGTTATGACATAACATTATCTTATGATGAACGTTTGGACAATCTGGGTTTAGAGCGATTAGACCTACGACGGCTTCATTTTAATCTTATTAAGCTTTACAATATTTGTTTGGATGTTATGCCAATTGGATACAGAAAGTTCTTTATTCACGTACTGATAAAATTGGCGTAGCATCGAGATCAGAAAACAATGACTATACTATATTTTTTTGAAATTTATTACATTTTTTGAAATTTTGACCTTCATAGGTTCACCGAAATGCATCTTTCTGGTCCTAGAATGTCAAATTTTTTTCCACGATAAGAACCATGCCGAAATCTTTTTCCACATTTTCTAAATTTCCTCCTCAGAATACCTTATTTTAGGAAAAAACTGGGAATACTACTAGGTGGTCAAATAAAAGCGGTGTGGCAATACGTATTTAGAGTATAGTTCAGTGTACTTCAAGCAATATTGTACATGTTTGATCGCAATTAGATAGTTATTATCATCAGAAAAGCATTTTCTGTGAAGAGAATTCAGCTGAGGACTAAAATATTGAGAAAGTAAACATAATTTTAAAAAAATAATTGACTACGAAATGAGAACAATATAATATAATAAGCACGAGCCTATAGGCATGGATGGTTGATGATTTCGATTTCGTTAATTATGAAATCAGTATGCCTACTGCCAGTATTAAATGTGAATAATTTTCATGATAAATATGAATTTGTTTATTTTTCCTACATTTCTCCATCTATTTATTTAATACCATAATTTTCAAGGGAAAATCTAAACCGAGAGTATTACAAATTATCTATAAAATGCATTCTGTAACATTTCAGAAATTCTTGTGTTCAAAAATTTTCCCATGCTACGCATCGGAAAAGTTAAACGTACGCGGTTTTCATGGTTTTAAGTTCCTCATCTCATTCATCAATATTTAATCTTCAGTATTCAATTTGAATTTTGTTGGAAATTGAGATTAGTTATTGATCAGTATGAATTCTTCTCTCGCTTGAAGTTTTCTGAACTTTGTGCACACAAATTTTGTCATCGGAAAACGACGAATGCACGATTTTCTACTGAAAATGTAGAACTTTTGTTTCAGGGATAAGGGTAGAAAAGACTCATTTTACAGCGTTCAAGAATATCAAAAAAATTTTAATTTAAAAACCAATTAAAATCTATAAATCTTCAGCTCTAATCACGAAAATGGCAGCAGCAATAATTAATTTTTTCAATCTAAAATCATGTTTTTGAACTATAAAAACAGATAAAAACAGATACTTTTCAAGATTTTCCTGAAAATCTATAATTTTTGCCTATTTCACGCGTTTTTCAAATGATTCCAACTTGGGGCGTTTTCATGTGCGATAAAAATTTTCGGTCATTTCCGCACGGTGCGGATAAAGGCGTGCAGAAAAAAGCCCTGTCATGGTGCTACTTTTTCAAAATCACCAATTCACCCCCTAACAAAATAACGGACCTTGTTGATGTATTATTAGTGTAAAACATACATGTAATTGAGGGGGGAAGTGCTATGGGAACCCCCCCCCCCAGAAATCGTCGACCATATGGCTAGCCATTGGGCGACCCCCCCAGGATTTTCCAATCCTATGGCTAGCCATATGGTAGCCCTAGGGACCCCCATAGTTTTAGTCGGAAAAATACTGAAAAATGTCATTTTTTTCATGGAAAATGCCAAATTTTGAACAAAAAATGGTCAAAAACGTCAATTTTTTCGGCGCTTCGCGTCATAAGTACATATTTTATCATTTTTTAGACAAAAATTACTACTTTTAAACCGTTTTTCGGACATTTTTCATGAAAAAAAATCGAATTTTTTTTCCTTCAGGGACCCCTCCCCCCAAAAATTTTTGAATTACTGACCACCGGCCCCAAAAAAGTGCTCCAACCCCCCCCCCCAGACCTCGGAGCTCCGTTACATGTATGGTGTAAAACAAACATAGCGTCGACATCGACACAGTTCAATCATATTACTGTTATCCCGCAAGTCGTGTTTTCTGGCAACAACATTCGGATAACGGGAAAAGAGATGCGTTTAAGGAGATCAAAATCTCAATATTTCACAGAACCTGAATAATCATTATTGTCCACAATTCTTGTAGGCATTAATGTCCATGATTTTGGCGAAGTAATATCGGAACCCTTATTTTTGGTCGTCATACGGCGTGTGCCAAAACTCACTACATACACTTGTCATGTCTTCTCTTTAGCCTAGGGTCTTTTTCAGTGCCATCAACCAGCTGGAAAACCGAAAATTTGCCAGGGAACCGTTCAACCTAAATTCAGAAATAATTTAATCAGCAAAAATGGTCCTTTATTTTCACAATATTTCTGTTCTCAGCCGAATGATTTTCACCCAACATAGTTTTCCTGTCCAATTACGATACTGAAAGTAAAATGCACTATACGCTAAATCAACTTTCTCGAACCATTTTTGACGAATTTCACCGCCTAGTGCGCTCGTATAAGTATTTTTTTCTGACCTCAAGTAGGAGTAATACTCCTATACCCATCTATTTTGTTGTTTGATAATTATTGTCAATTATACAGCTCAGGCGTACAGCTTTCAGGTGTGCACCCCCACTTCTACCGTTAATCTTCGATAGTTTTCATTAGTTTCAAACCCCATGTGCGCCAGAAAAATTTCCATATTCGGATATCCGTGTTTTTTGCACCTTCGGATATTTTAATGTTGTGCGTAGAGGTAAAAAGAAGTGACATATTCAGTAATAATACACTGGGTCAACTTACTATGTTAATGTTACTATTATTGAATGTTCATTACTAAACTCATATCTGAACAGAATAGCAGGGTTTTTTTAGCACGGTGCTAATGAAACCAGAGCCATGCTAATGGAAATTTTTGGACGTTAGCACGCGTGCTAATGACTGAAAGGGGAAATTTTTGAAAAAAGTTAACAATATCACAAAATTGTGGTGGAAAATAAAAAATCGCCGTTTTCACAAATAACTTTGTCAATATCGTCACACCAGAGGTCCCCAAGGTCGAAAATTTAGGTAGGGGTAAAATCGTAAATTTTAAGGGTAGTACCTGAAATATGCCGCGACCTTTTTTTTTTGCTCACAACTTTTTGCCAAGGAGGGGGGAGTTGTAGTACTCTAACCACATAGAACTTACATAAATGAATAATGCCCCTACTTGCTTTTTACAGTCAAAAAACATTTACTGGTTTAACTCCATTTTCCAGCTCCCAATCCTGCAACTTTAATGCACTAATTATACGTACAGAATAGTCACACTTTGAAGACTGTTGTGCCAACTGATTCCTGCACATTTCAAGAATCGGGCACAAACCTTTGGAAACATTGTTTCAACCAGCATCTTCAGCAGTGTGGGCTTATCCCATCACTGATTAGGCTTGCAACAGTGCTTCCAATTGAAAGTCCTGATGCTGAATGTGGCTTTAGTATTATTAATCCCATTAGACTATGAACTACAAGTTTGAAACCAAGTACCACTCGTGATCTACAGACCTCACATGTCTCAACTCATAGCAGGAAAGTATGCCACAGCTTGGGTAACCAAACGCGCACAGAAGACCCAACGCAGAAGCGGAGAAAAGGAAAGGAGAGCATGAAGAGGCCGAATTTTAAGAACATAATGTTTTTCTTCCCAAGGGGCGATTTTTTGATTAATCACATATACATAAGTCATTATTTCATCTCCTAATTATATTTATAATGATTTGCTACAAGTAGTATATATTAATGTACTGATATCCTTTCCTAAAAATCGCTATATGGCACAGAAGTTGCATACTTTCCCATTATCATTTGCTCAGTAAATGTGTCAAAAACAGCAGTGAGTAATTCCTCAGAATCACACATTCTGCAATTTTTCTCGAATTAGTATAACCTACTGGGGAGAGGATGAAGTTTACCAGAATTTTTTGGTATAGTGAGCTGTTTTTATGGGGGTAGTAAATGAATTTTCAAATCTAAGACGGGGGTAATACCCCCCCATACCCCCTCTCCCATGGGGTGCTCTGCGTCACACTCTTCGTCACTTCGGCATAGTGAATGACTTTGGCTCGAATCTGAATTCGCTTCGGCTCTAACCTCTTGGACACTAGTTTAGGTAATTTGAAAACAGATGTTTTGACATATGCTGAAGTTTAGGCAAATCAGTAACAGTGAATAGCAAATATTGATTTTTTAAACGTTTTCTGAAAAAATCAATCCAAAACCAGTATTGAAGTAGTAGTGCAGTTTCAGAAACAATGAAAACATGTAAACTATTATATATCCCACCATATACCCCCACAACAATGAAAACATGTAAACTATTATATATCCCACCTATATATGCACGAAATATCGCCGTGTGAACCGGCCTTAAGCCCGGTTATATATATGCACTTTGTTGCATTTCAGAAGTTTGAAATGAAATGATGAGGAGGCCTAATATCGAACTTTTAAGTCAGTAAAACAAGCAAAAAGGAAAAACATATTCTCCTTTTTGGAATCTCCTGGCATTTTCAGATAAATACCGTACTTTCAAGCTCCCGCAAGTTAAGGTGTAAAAAATTCTTTACTGAAAAAGTGTATTTTCGAAGTATAGTACGAACGCCACTAAAATATGGCGAATTTTACATTTTTTGGCATATATCATTCCTGCAAATTTTTAGCGTACGTTGAGATATTTCGAAAAACAAAAATAAGCATCAGGGACAACAAAATACGCTCTTTGCAACGGCGCTATTTAAAATCGATGAATCGAAAAAAATTTTGTAAACAACATTTATGCAAATTTCTAACGTACTATACATTTTTACAAAAAACAAATATCAAAAGTGGGGGGTAGAAAAAGAAGCTCGTTTCAATTGTGCAACAAAAGATCTGAATATCGCAAAACATTTTTTTAAATGGACATTTTCACTTTGTTTACACTTTCTTTACACTGCACATACTAGATGTCAAGGTAGTTTACTCTGGGCATTTTACTCAGCTATCGAATAAAAAAAGAATTAGCTTTTTACGACTTATACAACTCGAGATATTTGTGCGGTCATCTACCCCAACTCGGCCAAATTTGCATATTTTCTATGATAATTAAGTTTACACTGCAAATTTTCAAACCGCCAGTCAGTATTTTGTACAACTCGAGGAGCTGCATCCAATGGAATAAGAATCGTCTAGAAAGACTAAATATTCGCAAAGTTATTACTGGTCGGAGATTTGAATACACTGAAATAAGGTCGCATTTGCATATTTCGAAAAAATTTCTTGCTGCGCGTAATCGGACAGGCGCAAAAAAATTCATCATCCAAAAGTAGGGAAAGACCAAAAATAGCAACAGACTTTCTTTTCGACATCGAAAAAAATACTGGGATGGAAAATGTTGCGGTGTATGTCATAGCGTATGTCGCACATTATGTTACCTTATATGTCGCACGTGCGAACATCTTAATGTTGCGACATTTTTGGAAAAAGCACATATGTCGCAACATGTATGTCGGGAGAAATGTCGCCGTGTGAACCGTGCTTAACCCTAACCTAGAAAATTTGCCAGAACAAAACTGAAAAATCAATAAATTGTTTCGACCAATTAATTTGATCAGGGTTTTTTTGCAAAGGACAAGTTGCAATGTGCAACTTGGAGAAAAATTTTGGTTGCACAGATAAATTTTCGATTGCTCACTCTAAAATCGATAAATTTGCTTGAATTTAGCGCGAAAACCATCACAAATCAGTTTTTTTGCATTTCATTCGATCCGCGTCGGTTATAGGCATACAAAACCCAACTTTCTGAGTTTTTGACAGGAAATCAAAAGATTAACATGACTAGACTACAGCAATTTGTTCGGCGGGTAGCCATAGTTTTTTCCTCGATCGATCATTTTTGAGGTAAATTTTTTTATACTTAGGCACCAATTTGAGGAAAAATTTTCTGATGGTTTATTATTCGGAGGTGCATTTTACGCGTTATAAAATTGAAAATTGTTGAAATTTTCCGAAGCACCGGATTTTCATTATTTAATAATTTTTCTGTATGATTCTACTGCACGGTTAGAAAATGTCAGAGGTCCCCAAGGTGAGATTTTTCAGGTAGGGGTAAAGTTGGAAATTTGTGGGGGTAGAGACTAAATGTCCATTAAACACGTCATTTTTTCTCGAAGGAACAAGTATATTTTAGCTGAAACCGTCAAATTTGCTCAAATTGGACTTTTTCAAGTAGTTTGACACTTGAGAAAACCAACCAGCACATTTTCAAAGCGCGGAATGGCTCCTACAGAAAAATCCTACCTATCAAGACTTAATGCAAGTACCACTACACAATTTCCCCAGAAAGTATCAACACTATATTCCTTCAAGACCCTTGATACTATTTAAACTAACAACTTCCTTTCGAAGAGCCTCAACAGCGCTGCGCCCTTCAGGCGCAGCTGCTGTACCCTAAACCTAAGCCTAAGGAAAATTTTAAAGGAAAAATAAATGTCCACTCATTAATCACAGAAATCGATGAAAATCGAAATTATTAAAATACTAAACTCAAATTAGATTTCCAAATTCGTTGACTTTCGACAATATGGGTAATATTTCCAACATGGTCTGAAAATTTGCATAATATACATAAAAGTCTGAAAATAGTTATATGCGAATCTTATGGCAAAATACCCTGCAGAATTTGAACCGGTCGTCCAAATTTCGACATTTTTTCTTTCCGCGCTTCCATTTTACATGTAATAATTAAAAAATAACTAAGGTATGAACGGTAGGTAAATTCATTTCGGGCGCTTCGCGCCCAAAATTAAAACGTGATTAAAACATTTTCAGTCCAAGTGTGAATTCTCGCTGGTTGAAGAATCAAAATTCTTCATTGCTTTCCTAGTTTCTGAATTGTAGTCCGCCCGACTGAAAATTCATTGAATTCACTGAAAAATTAAACCGTCTGTCTTGGAAATAAAAATTGAAATGGTTTATTTTCCAGCGCTGTTAGAATATCAAAATCCCAGAAAAATTTTCGGCGCCTTAGTAATCTTTTCATTTTCTCTTCAAAACTCAGAAATTTGGTTTTAAAAACCTAAAACCGATGCAAATCGAATGAAATAGAAGAAAACTAGCTTTTGGTGGTTTTTCCGATAAAGTTAAGCTAATTAATTGATTTATTTTTTATTGTTATCTTTTCATCAAAGTTTACTGTTTGATTTACATTTTATGTCAAAATCAGGTTGTTTTATGTCGTCAAAGTATTATAAGAAATAAAGGTTATACCAGGGCCGCGCGCAGGATTTTTTCACGGGGGGGGGGGCGGACTAGATTATTTCACTGAATAGCCCCAGAAAATGTTGATCTTGCGCGGATATACTGAATTCCTGCTCATCAAGAATACCATCAGCATGACAGTAATCGACGTTTTGACGCGAAATTTTCTCTCAAAACAAAGTCTTGCTCTTTCATCGAATTCAATAACAATACCACAATTTTTTTTTTTTCATTTTTTAGCTGCTTTGCTATATTTAGCTGCTTTGCCATGGAAATCAGAATTATGGATCAACAATTCTCAGGTTAGTGGTCAAGTTATTACTTTTGGAATGATTTTCCGACGAAACGAAAAATCAACTTTACTCACCAGTCGAAATTGATGACACTAACACACCCAGTGTTTTTTTTGTGCCGAAACTGTTTTTTTTCCACGAACTTCTTTCCACAAATGTGGTAAGGGTTCAAATTTTTTTGCCACATGTGGAAAAATTTTTTTTCGTCTTAAAATCCTCGTTTTTTTCGCTTAAAAATGCTCACAGACGCTTTATCGCACTGTTTTTGAGCTTTTTTCAAGCGTTCCGGTGCACCGTTTTTTTCCTCGAAGATTTTTTCCACATGAGAACCGGACCCAAAATTTTTTTCCTCATTTTCCAAAAATTTTCCACATTTTTAAAAACGCTTATAATGTGGCTACGGATGCTTTTTTATGCATTTTAGGAGCATACCCATGCATTTTGTTGTATTTGGAGTCAGAAATCTGCAAAAATGAGAAAAAAATTGAGAAAATTCTAGTTATCTTAGCCAAAATGAGCTCATGAAGAATATATTGGTGTTCTACAGGAGCGGGTGAAGCATGTTAACGAATAACGATTGAGTTCTCAGGAATTTATCCGCTATTTACATTTCTATGGCTCTCATCAGAATCATCTAATTTTATCTAGTTCTTGGTCCGGCGCGGAGCGCCGGAAAATTTTTTGGATTTTCACTTTCTCCAACGCTGGAAATTGTACCTTCACAACGTTGGGAAATAAATTGAAATCCGATTCATGAAGCATAATTTGTTTCCCATTCCGGCGCGGAGCGCCGGGAAAATTTTTCAGTTTTTGTATTCTGAAACGCTGGAAAATAAATCTCTCCAACAGATATTCATAAACAGAAGTTCTAAAATCGCAGTCTAGAATGATGTCTTCAATTTCTATCTTCAATAAACGCAAAAGTTCAGGTTACAGACGTTTAAAAAATTCCAGAACATCGAGAGAAAAAATTGAGAAAATTGACGAAAAATCTCAATATTGGGCAACATAATTGACTGTTAACGATTAGAAAATGAAACGAGCTAACTTGATTGATAGAAACTGTTGAGCATTAATTAGTAAGTCGAAGTAGATATGCTAACGGCCGCGCCTGATAGAATATAGTTATAGTTATACCCTGATTTTTTTTTGAGATTTTGACCCTTTTAAGTCCACCAAAACGCAGCTTTTCGGTTTGGAATTCCCCAAAATTTTTTCCTCAATGAGAACCATACCCAAAATTTTTTTCCTCATTTCGAAATTTTTTTCCTCAAAAGACCCCATTTGAGGTAAAAAACGGTGTTCCGGTGTTTTTAGAGAAGTTGATTCATTAAAATTGAAGAAAAAATTGAAATGTTCGACTTTAAAGCCTAATCTACAAGCATTGTGGAACAATGTTTCTAGCAAACTATCTAAGAGCATAATTGACTTTGAATTATATGGGAAATCGATGGTCAAGTCCTCTATGATGACAAGTGAAGGCCCAAAAATTGACATTCTGGGACGATGGAAAATCAATTTTCCGAACATTTATTTCAAGAATTAGATTCCAGTTTTGTGTTCAAAAGTCGTAATTTTTAGAATTTTTCTTGAAAAATTTTAAAATCTGTAATTTATTTGTAAACTCTCATGAACTTGGTCGAAAATATATGAGTAAGAAGAGTATATAAATTTCCGAAAGATATCCCACGAAACTTTTGAATTGATTTTACGTTATCAAAGAAATAATCGCATCAAAAAGCATAGAGACTTGACCGTATTGATCTTTCTCAAAAGGAAAAAATGCGAATCTTCCTTAAATATCATGATGAAGGAAGAAGAAGTAGAAGAAGAAAAATTTATTTTCCGAACGTAGAGAAAAAACACAAAAACATGTTAGTCTGGAAAAGCAAATAGAACAAACATCGAGATTATGGGTTATTAATGCAGTACGAAATAAAGAACAATGTGAAACTGTCAGCATATTGAAAGATCAAACAATACAGTGAGTGAGTGAAAGACAATACGAATTAATTTGCATACGGAGACATGCAGGTGCAGAATTACGCTTACGCGCGCCCCGATGAACGAAAAAGAGAAATAAACACAGAAATAAAAAAAGAAAAAAATTATATTAATGTCCTCGTATAAATTTAGAAAAATCGATATCTTTAAGTTTTCGAGAAAAAGATTCTACTGAAGTCGCTTTTACAACGTGGTCGGGTAATGTGTTCCATGTGTGAACGACTCGTTTAGCAAAGCTATATTTGTCAACGTCGAGATGAGAATTGCCTATGTTGAGTTTAAATGAGTTTCTGGCTCTAGTAGGATTTGTACAGAAGGAAAAATAATTTTCGACTGGTAGAGTAAATTTTCGGATGATGGAGTAAGCTATAATTAGATCGAAATGAATGCGTCTAGTCTCTAATCTGATAAGATTCATATCAGTTAATCTTTGATTATAAGATAATGATTTGTCAGTACTAACCCATTTAGTGAATCGCCTCTGAACTTTTTCAACTTCCACAATATCTTTAATGAGATATGGATTCTAAACTACTGTACTGTATTCTAGAATAGGACGTACGTATGTGGTGAATGCTTTTGCTAAGCGAAATTTATCTTTCGAAAAAAAGCTTCTTTTAATCAAGCCACAGACTCGCATAGCTTTATTCACTATAAAGTTACAATGGGCACCAGAAAAAAGGTTGTCGGAAACGAAGACCCCAAGATCTTTAATAGCGGATTCCGAGTCTGGAACAGAATTGAAATAATTAATAAAATATTGAAGATTACCAATTAAAACACGTTTAAGACCTGAGCTACTTAATAAATAATGATGATTATTAAAGTTATAACCGGCGCGAAGCGCCGGAAAATTTCGAGATTTGGACCTCCTAAAATGCATCTTTTCAATATGAAAACCCCAAATTTTTCTTCCACATTTGTGGAAAGACCTCAAAAATTTTTTCTACATTCCAGATTTTTTTCCACATTATAGTGCAAATGTGGAAAAAACAGTGTGCCAAAACATGGTTTTCGGCACAAAAAAATTTGGAATGGCAAAGAAAAATTTGGGCGTTTGTGCCAATTGGCACAAATTTTTTGACTAGTCGAATGCCGAATTTCTTTGATTTTTAGTCATTTTAGGGGCTGAAAACGCAAAATTTTCTCGGCGCTTCGCTTCGCGCCGAGTCAATTAATTAAGTATAGTCAAGTGTCAGGAATCTGAAAGAATTTTATTCGAATATTAGATTTGTATGATCGCAACAAACTTTGAGATTGTCAATGATTGAAAAATGAATTAGTTAACTTTCACTGTTCATTCAGTGTGATTGGAAACCGAAATTTTTATTTTTGTTGTTTGATTCAAACAGAAAAATTGACCTTGTTGGCAAATTTTTCAACCAAAAATTTACGCGACGTGACTTCCGTTCTAGCTTTTTCCTGGAGAAATCGTTGTCGACGTCCTTAATTTATTTACATCGGTGTTAAGAAGAAATCCGTAGCCGAAAATTAAAAAAAATATATAAAATGCCGGAAAAATTGTATAGAAATATCTGAATCCTCGCAGCATTTGATTTCTTTCCGAATCGTATAAACTGCTTTACCCATCAGTTTTTCTTATCGCACTGACGTGCTTAAGATAAAATAGAGTTGGCACGATTTTTTATGCAAATTATGCGAAAGTAACCTTTAGTTAATGTTTTTATCAAACTTTTGGCATAGAACTTTTGAAAAGTTTTCAGTATGTTTTTAGGCTGGAAAAATATTTTTGTGCCAATTGGCACAAATGTTCGCGCACAAAAAACAAACGCTGCACCAACTACTCCTGGTTTTTTTTGCACACAGCAACCGAAGTTTGGGCTGTGCACAGACCCGTATTCGGTGGGGTTAAGGGGGGAATTCCTCCCCCCTAAATTTTTTTTAAGAAAAAAATTTTCAGCAATATCATTGTATTTATACATCACAATTCACAAATTAACATATTATAACAAAATTCCTAAATTAAATTATTATAACATATAATGGCTCATACCCGTATCCAGGATTTTCAAAAAAGGTGGGAATTTCCCAAAATTTTTTCAAAATTTACTGAATAAAAAGAAAATCAAAATTATCTAAAGACGACTTATTTTCAGATAGTTTATGTGTGCTTGGATTAGTGTCCTAATTCTATTTTTGACGAAAAATGTAAATATAATAATCTAATTTGGGAATTGCAATGTATAAGTACAATGAACTTGCCGAAAATTTTTTTCTAAAAAAAATTTAGGGGGGGGGGGGGAATTCCCCCCTTCCTCCTCTGAATACGGGCCTGTTATGGCCGTGCTACCAAATTTTTTCTGTCAAGTTGCACAGTGCAACTTGAGGCCTGACTACTCTTTTGATTAGGTTACAGGGTTTTCTGTCCGGAGATGCATTTTTATGCGTTCTAATTGCTGAAATAGAAAAAAGTGAAAATTTTCCGGCGGTTCGCACCGGATTTCAATTTGTTAACAATTTTTTATATTTGTCTAGTGCGCCGTTAGAAAATATCATTCCAGTTAATGCTTGTAGGTTCTAATTATCAACATATTATGGATAAATGTTTGGTCCTGTATTGTTTTTTGACGAATTTGATGAAAACTAACTAACCTTTTGCTGTTGTAGTGCCCATATTCAAGAAAGGTGGCCCTACTGTAATCTAAATTTATAGACCTTTTTCACTCTGTTGTATAGCCTGCAAAGTGAAGGAAAAAATCATAAATCAAAACCTCATGCATTATCTTGAAATAAGAAACCTCTTGTCTAGTAAACAATGTGGTTTTAGGAAGAATAAAGGCCCTGTCATACTTCACCGCGCGGCGCCTTTGAAGTATGAATAGGTTTTTGTAATTTTCGCGGCGCCCCGTCAGGTTTCAACTAAACCAATACACATTTTTTGAGAAGAGCTAAATCCAAAAGTAAAAAAGCGGCGGCATACGGCGCCGCGCGGTACCGCGCGGTGAAGTATGACAAGCCACCGCGCGGTACCGCGCGGCGCCGCCTTTTAGTATGAATAGGACAACCGGCACCCGCGCGGTACCGCGCGGCGAAGTATGACAGGGCCTTAAATCATGTTCTCTACAACTATTTTACTGCAGGAATATTTGGACTCGCTCACTTGATGAGAATACCATTAGATGTAATCTATATTGATTTCAGCAAAGCTTTTAATTCTGTTCCCCATGACCTATTACTGAAGAAATTAAACGATTTTAGAGTCCCTTTGATATGCCAAAAATGGATCATTGCTTTTCTCAGCCCAAGATATCAAGCAGTCAAAGTAGGTTTGGAAATATCTAGTTATCTGCCTGTTACGAGTGGTGTACCACAAGGAAGTGTTCTTGGTCCTACTCTCTTTTTGATGTTTATAAATGATTTTTGTACCTTGGAATATCAAAGTGATCTTGTACTCTTTGCTGACGATCTTAAAATTTTTAATAAAGCAGTAAACTTTGGTCAACTGCAAAATGATTTGAATAAAGTAATTGAGTGGTTCATGCAAAATCGATTGTCTGTAGCCAAAAATAAGAGTAACGTCTTACACCTTGGGAAAAATAGCCCTGAACAAATTTTCTCATTGGGAGATTCAATTTTACCTAAGGTTAGTCAAGTAAAAGATCTCGGAATTATAGTAATTACTGACACTCTCTCACAAACTGCTCAGTGTGTTACCCTGTTTAAGAAAGCCTCATGGATTGCAAACCTAATACTGCTCAGCTTCACATACAGAGATGAACATTTATTAACAACGGCTTTTATCACGTATGTTCATCCTATACTTAAATATTCTACAGTTGTATGGAATCCAAACTTACAATCTGATATCAACAAAATTGAAAATGTTCAGCGGAGATTTACAAAAAAGTTATTCAGATCTAAGAACAATATATCATATCTTGAGCGTCTAAACATCTTGAACCTCGAACTTCTTGATCTCCGACGCCATCGCTTTGATCTGGTTCAGGTCTATAATATAATACGCTTTGATATTTTACCTTTTCAACAATTTTTCTCTTACGTTCACAATAACAATCGTGCGAAAAATTCGTTCAAATTAGAGCTTTATAAATTTTATCGTGAGGTTTTCAAATATGACTTTTATAATCCTGTTGTTAGAGTATCGAATTCTTTCGATGAAGATATGGTGTCTTCGTGCAATGTAAAAATTTTTTCAAATAAAATAAGTAAAACGCATTTCGAATTTTTTGGTGAGGTGTAACTTGATTTGCTAATAGCCGTTACACATTTCCGTTTATTTTGTATTGTATTAAAAGTAACCTTCGTAATTAATAAATTCTTAAATTATCTTATCTATCTATCTTTTTCCCGGTCATTTCCCCAAAATCTTTTTGTGATCTTCATAAACATTTTGACTTTCATTTGATCAAAACATTTTGAGTGCAGAAATTTTTGCCCATTGAAAGATCCAAAGTCTTAATCGCTTGCCTAGTTTTTGAATTTTAGTTTGTCCGACTGAAAATTCATTAAATTCACTGATAAATCAAACCTTCTGTCTGGGAAATAAAAGGTGAAAATATTCATTTTCCAGCGTTCTACAATATTGATACCCGAAAAAATTTTCAGCGCTACGCGCCGAACACATTACTCTAGTCTTGTCATATAAATCTTTTCATTTTCTCTCCAAAACTCAGAAAATAGGGTTTTAAATGTCTAAAACTGACGCGGATCGAATAAAATACAAGAAAACTAGTTTGCGATGGTTTTCAGATAAATTTAAGCGAATTTATCGATTTTAAAGTCAGCAACCAAAAATTTATCTGTGCAACCATATTTTTCCCCAAGTTGCACATTGCAACCTGGCCTGTGCAAAAAAACCCTGAGTTGAAAGATACAAATTTTTAGTCGCTTGCCTAGTTTTTGAATTTTAGTTTGTCCGACCGAAAATTCATCAAATTCACTGAGAAATTAAACCTTCTGTCTGGGAAATAAAAGCCGGAAAGATTCATTTTCCAGCGTTCTAGAATATTGAAACCCAGAAAAAATTTTCAGCGCTACGCGCCGAACAAATTACTCTAGTCTAGCCATAGTAATCTTTTCATTTTCTCTCCAAAACTCAGAAAATTGAGTTTTGAAAGCCTGAAACCGACGATCGAATGAAATGCAAGAAAACTAGTTTACGATGGTTTTTCGGAGAGAATTAAGCAAATTAATTGATTTTAGAGTGAGCAACCAAAAGTTTATCTGTGTAACCAAAATTTTTCCTTAAGTGGTCTTTGAAAACAATTTGACACTTGTTTGACTAAAATATTTTCAGTCCAAGTGGGAATTCTTGCTGGTTTAAGAATCGAAATTTTTGGTTGCTTTCCTAGTTTTTGAATTGTAGACTGAGAAATTAAAGCCTCTGTCTTGGAAATAAATGTTGCAAAGGTTCATTTTCCAGCGTTCTAGTATATCAAAATCCCAGAAAAATTTACCAATCTTTTCATTTTCTCTTCAAAACTCAGAAAATTGGGTTTTAAAAACCTAAAACCGACGCGAATCGAATGGAATAGAAAAAAACTAGCTTTTGGTGTGTTTTTTTTTAAATTGGGCATATTTATTGATTTTAAAGTGAGCAACCAAAAATTTATCTGTGCAACCAAAATTTTTCTGCAAGGTGCACATTGAAACCTGGCCTGTGCAGAAAAAGGCACGCTGGTCAAGTTCATACTTTTTTTGTCATATTGTCAGCTGTTCAGGATCAGTTTAAAAATTTTATTTTTCATTGTTATTTTTTCATCCAAGTTTACCGTTTGATTTACTTGTTATGTCAAAATTAGTAATTGTTTTATGTCGTCAAGAAAATATAAGAAATAAAGATTATTCCGTTGAATTGTTCTCTTGCTTGGCTCATGGAAACTTACTTAAATATTTATTTGTAAGCAGGTCATAGCTCGAAACTTTTTGAAAAAAAAAGTTTTTTCGGTAGAATAAGATGCAAGTTAATGAGAAACGTTAAAAAACACATCAGAAATGATTTTGAACGATTTTTAAGCAAAGAAACTAAAAAATTGATTTTTCCTCATTAGGAGAAAATTTTTGAGGTTTTTCCTCAAATGGGGCAAAAAGTTTTAGGAAAAAAATACTGCACCAAATACGACTTTTGGAAAGCGAAAAGCGAAAAAAAACAGTGGTGCCTGCTATACGCGAGGGTTTGTTCGCACAGGGGCCAGGTCGCAGTGTGCAACTTTGGGGAAAAATTTTGCCTAAATTTTATAAGTGGGTTCCCGGCCTTCAGCCTAATTACTGTATATGAGTTGTTTTTTTATTTTGAGCATGGATTTCTGTGACTTAGGCTTAGAGTACGGCAGCTGCGCCCGAAGAGCGCAGCGCTGTTGATCCTCTTCCAAATGAAGTTGTTAGTTAAAATAGTATCAAGGGTCTTAAAGGAATAGCGTTTAGACTTTCTGGTGAAATTGTGTAGTGGTAAATGCATTAAGTCCATAGGCTGGTGGACCAGGGTCGATTCTTGAAGTAGGTAGGATTTTTCTGTAGTGACAAGGAGTATGTGACATGTGTGCAAATTTTATGCAAATGAGTTCCTGAATGCCATGAGCCCCTGGATTTTCGAACTGATCTGGATAGCTGGCATCTTGAGGAGTCTGAAAATTTCAGTTAGGACCATAATTGGGAAGGGAACCGACTTGTAAAAAAATTTCAAATTTTGGTTGCACAGATGAATTTTTGATTGCTCACTCTAAAATAAAATTATCGGAAAAACCATCAAAAGCTAGTTTTCTTGTATATATTTCATTTGATTCGCGTCAACTTTAGGCTTAAAAAAACCAATTTTCTGAGTTTTGAAAAGAAATTGGAAACGTTGGTATGAGTAACTTGTTCGGCGCGTAGGCCGAAAGTTTTCCTGCGATTTTCATATTCTGTAACGCTAAAAAATGGATATCTCCAAGTTGGAGACTCCAACTTTTATTCCCTAGACAGAAGGTTTAATTTTTCAGTGAATTTAATGAATTTTCACTCGGGCAGACTACAATTCAAAAACTAAGAAAGCAAGTAAGAATTTCCACCCTTGAACCAACAAGAATTTCGACTCTGACTCAAAATGTTTTATTCCCACAAATGTCAAAATGTTTTTGAAGATCGCAAAAAGAGTTGGGGAAAATAACCGAGAAAAATCGTGCTTTTCGTCAAATTCGCCAAAATACAACACAGGACCAGGCCCGAACTTAGACGGGGAACGGGGGAGGAAATCATCCCTACATTTGTTACATTTAAAATTTTCAGCAATATCATTATATACTTATGCATCACAATTCCCAAATTGAAATACTATATTTAACTTTTCGTCAAACATAAAATGTAGCCACTAATCCAAGCACACATAAGCTAAGTGGAAATAAATAATCTTTACTGCAAAAATGATTTTCTTTCCATTCAGTAAATTCTAAAAAAGATTTGGAAAATTCCGCCCTTTTTTAAAAATCCTTAATACGGGTATGCACAGGAGGACCAAACATTTATATTTAAGTTAATAATTAAAAGCTAACAAGCTTCAGCTAGAATGACATTTCTAACTGCGCACTGAAATATAATATAGAAAATTTATGAAATAGTTGAAATCCGGCGCGAAGCGCTGGAAATTTCTTACCATTTTCCGTACCTGTAAGAGGTTTGACCAGTTGGGGGAGTAGTAAACCCAAAATTTTGGGCTGGGGGATTCCAAAATTTGGGATGGGTCGAAAAAACCCCAAAAAAGTCGAAAATATTTCGAAAATTTTCCAAAAAAAGGCCAAAAAAGCCAGTTTTTCCTAATTTCTCGGAGTTGGGTCTGTGTATATGGTTGACGAAGTTGGGTGGGGGGGGGGCTCCGACAATTGGGTATAGGGTTCGACTAACTTGGGGGCGGGGATCCTCCAAATTACAGGTATGCTATTTTCCATCTTAGAATGCGTGAAAATGCATCTCCAGACAGGAAACCCTATACCCTTATCAAAAGGGCAGTCAGGCTTCAAGTTGCACTGTGCAACTTGACAGAAAAAATTTGGTTGCACAGCCCCAAATTTGGTTGCTGTGTGCACAAAAAACTGTTTGAGGTGACCTATTGAAAACACAGGGACATGACTACTTGGTGGAATCCCCGTGCTGGCGGATATGGTTCAATCGGCGGATGCCGATACGAATGGCGGATGCGGAATTCACTCTTTTTTGCGGATATTTTGATTTAATCGGTGGATGCAAATATTTTTGCCTTAATTTTTCGGTCACTTTGTTCGAGTTGGAAACTTTTTTGGCGGATATGTACGTCTAAAAAGCGGGCTTCGAAAAACGGAGCAGATCTGCATCATGTCTAAACCGCGGAGAACTTCAGCGGATATGGTATTTTTCACGATTTTTGTATGCTTTTATAGTTGACAAGTCAACCAACAAAATTTTTGATCAAAAAACGCGTTTTTGAAAAATTCTTACGTGTTGAAAATAATGTGGGTGACTCCTTTACACGATTTTGGAAAAAAAATTTGTGGAAAAAACGGATATTCTCGGTACAAAGAAGCGATTAACGTGTTGAAACAAAATTCCTTATAGGAAGGCCAACGGCCACCAAGACGAAAAAATGCAGTAGAGGATCATGGAAGAGTAGAATCGTAAAATTGAATAAAATTGGTTGCCGGAAAAAAATTATTGACCACACAAATAGCAGAATTGAAAATAACGAATTTTATTAAACAATTTCATAAAATTTTCATGTAAAAATTTTTAAACAATTTCATAAAAATCATGTGTGCTTTATACGTGTTTACAGCCTCTGATTCACAATTTTACCCTTCTATGCATGGATTACTGATTATTTTTGCTCTGATAAAATGTGGAAAATTCTGGGAAAGTGACCTAGAAATTTTGGAGAAGTCATGGAATTTCATTTTGGAAACTATTGAGCACCCTGCAGGTCAGTGCATTAGAAGGTCGAAACCTCAAGACTTTAATAATTTATTTTCCATAATTCAACTGAGGTGCAGCTGTTAGCATGTTTCAACTGAGGTGCAGCTGTTAGCACTTATCATTGAGTGCCTTACCTCACTTTTTAATCAGTAAGGTAATTTGAAGATTTTGTTGTAATATTTGATGAAAATTGATATTTTTCTATTTTTTGTAGTTTTGGTTTCCACCTCTGTTTCAATGTCACATTACATTTCTGCAATCTTTACCATGCTATCATAGTTCAAACCAGGCGACGCAATTACTGTAGTAATTGCATTGAGTGCTCGGAAATTGGTCAGTGATTTAGTCTCTCATCTTGTACACCTACTGCCTAGTCGTCTCTCCGCATAATAAAGCCCTACCGCATTTCGCCATCGCCGCTTATTGTTATTTTGAATCGTGAAATCGCAGATTTCGTGATTTAGAATAATTTCGAATTCCGAATATTTCTCAGTGGGTTTTCGATGCCGCGACCAATTTCAAAAGGCGTACGTGCTCCGGCCCGGGTCTACCACAATTGGGTGAACGACAATTGGGGGAATTACAATTGGGTGAACCACTACAGTTGGGTGAAAGATAATTGGTTGACTATGACAATTGGGTGAATGCGACAATTGGGTGAAAATCATGAAAAACAGTAGCTTATGTGGGTTGAAACGTAAAAAATGTTTGGAATAAACAAAAGACACTGCAGTTTACATCGAATGAGCACCTAAATTCTTAAATTAGTTTCACACTAAAATTACTTCAATCTCTGACATGTTTTTTGAAATTTTAGTAGTGCTTATAAGTGTAAAAAATTACTTGATCAACCTGATTTTTTCTTTTGTACATTAAAAATTCATTCAAGATTTGAATTGAATAAGATCATTTCAACCGATTGATTTGCTTTTCAGTGTTGAGTTGACTTTCTTGAAAGTTGAGTTGACTTTCTTGAAATTTCAGTAATGTTTAACTCAGCTGGGTGGGCCGGACCTCACTCTGGCCGTAAGTTGTACGTAAAGATTTTTTCACACATTCCATCAAGTGTAAATGCTTTTCTGTAGTAGTCACCCAGTTGTCTTTCACCCAACTGTCGTTCACCAATTGTCACATTCACCCAATTTTCATTCACCCAATCGTCGTTCACCCAATTGTCTTTCACCCAATTGTCGGGATCCCCTCCGGCCCAACACGAAATAAGTATTTTTCATTAAGGTCTGAACTTTTTGGAACTCCTTCCAAATCATTCTTGGTATCAAAATCATATTATTCTTGGTAGATCACCATGCTCAGAGTCTCAAACATAATTCTAAAGTATAACATATTTGACATTCAATAAAAACCAATGCATCTTGTTTTTCCGAATATGTATGTAGATAAATAGTTTTTTCAAACATACGTAAGCAGTCTTCAAAAGCTTTGTGGTAGTAATTGTTTGAAATTTTGAAAAATTTACTCAAGTTGGCCCTTTCCTAAATTTGTTCTATACCTCGATTTTTGGCTTTTTCAAGGTGAATGCAAGTCAGATCAGACGAGAACCCTTGTTGGTAAAGCAAATCTGATCCTATTTCCATCATTTTTGTAAGAAATTTCAAATTTGCAAATTTTAGTTAAAAAACCCGTGATTTCCTTAGTATTGCGTCTGATCAAAAGTGTGTACAAATCCGCCTTGTCGTTGACATAAAGTACAGCCTAAACCTAATCTAAGCATAAAAATGAAACTAAAGACTCGCTACTACCTTCTTGTTATTCAAGCCATAAAGTGAGACTATTCTAAGCATAAATAATAATGGTTTGTAGCCATATGCGCCAATTTCAGTTGCTCTTTCCCGTTTGCGCCGTCGCCGAGTGCTCCGATTTTTAGCCATTTTTATGTGCACCCTATGCATTTTTGCCATGTGTAGAATGTGCCAGCTGCAATTACCTTTTTTGCAAATGCACCTTTGTGTTTTCATTCATCATAGAAAGGGCAACGGATGCACCGGTATTAAAAAAGTGACAAAGATGACTTATATTCTGATCATGATTCTATGGTCAGATCAGGGTTTTTTTTTTGGTTTTTTCTCGATAGGCCATTTGGCTCCTAAGGTCAAAATTTTACAGGCCAATAGGAATTTCAACAAGCCAAAACTAAAAAGTTTGTAAATAAATGTCGTAGTAAAAAACAATGTTTTTTCAACAAATTTAGTCAAAAACATTCTCCGAAATCACAGTAGAAGCCCGCATAACAGATCAATCATTTTTAATACATTCTCAATCACACACAGAATAATAAGGCTCACAAATGAGATCACTCATTATTCAAACCAATCATTAGGGTTTTTTTGCACAAGCCAGATTGATCTGTAACTTGAGGGAATATTTGGTTTAGTTGCTCACTCTAAAAGTGATAAATTCGCTTAATTTCATCAGAAAAATGATTAAAAGGTACTTCCCTTGTTTTTCGTTCACTTCGCATCAGCTCCTGACTTTTAAAATTAAATTTATTGAGTTTTGGGTGAGAAATCAAAAGTCTGGCTAAAGTAACTTGTTCGGTGCCCAACGCCGAAAAATTTTGATTTCGAGGCCTCAAAAATGTCGGAAAATGCATTTTTTCAGCACATTCTACAGCAACTGACAATGACCGATCATGACTTTTTACCATTTGATTGGCGGAAGAGGTCAAACATTTTATATCCATTTTGGATCTCATATATCTGGAGCCAGTAATTTACCAATCACAATTATTTATCAAAAGCGATTGTTTTCACGTGATGTATAGCATAAAAAAGCGCGATAGGTATTTTACTTCGGACATGATCTCCGGCGCTTAGCACTGAAAGAAAATTTCAGATTATGATATTCTATAGTGTTGGAAAATGCACACTTTTAATATATTTTTCCTGCATGAAAGGTCTATTTTTCAGTGAATTCAACGTTTTTTTCTGTGGGGCAAACTAAAATTCAAAAATTAGGCAAGCAACAATGAATCTGAATGGCTTCTTCTTTCAATTTTCATGTACAAATTTTTTCAAACAAAATAAGTAAAATGCATTTTGAATTTTTTGATGAGGTGTAACTTAATTTGCTAATTATATTTAGCCGTTACACTTTTCCGTTTATTTTGTATTGTATTAACATTAACTTTCGTAGTAACAAATTATCTTATCTTATCTTAAATAGCAATAAACTCTGCTATTTCCCATGCTGATGATGTTTTAATCATTTTTCAAAATGCAAAAAGTTATGTTCACCTAAGCCATAATTTCAAAAGCGCTGCAAAACGATTTTGTGAAAATAATTTAGAAAAATGCTTGGAAATTACGTGGAAAAAATAATATAAGGTCACACATTCGTGCATAACATGCTGGTTTCTGAAAGCTATAAGCATAAGCTACGATGACATTTTCTGACCGCACAACAGAAATGATACCAAGAATCATACATGATTTGAAATCCGGAGCGAAGCACCGGAAAATTTTCGGTATTTTTCATTTCAAAATGAATAAAAATGCATCTCTGCACAGGAAGCCCTATAGCCTAATTAAAAAGGGTGTTTAGGCTCTCATTTTTACAAGCCAATTTGGCTTGTGCCATACATGCACACGCTCAGGGGTCTCAGGGTATAGAAAATGACCAAAATTGGTCCTTTAGTAATTTTTTTCCAATAATCAGGTTAGTAATTTTTTTACTTTAAATAGAAATTTTATTGCCTTTTGTGTCAATAACAAAGTTGTTTGCTGACATTAATCACAAACTGTGTTTTAAATCGATATTTTTTGTAATCTAATCTTTTCAAAATGTGTGTTGGATTTCACTTTGCCGAATTTTTGACCTATAGTAAAGTTTTGCCAAATTTTTGGCCTATAGTAAGCTTCTGCCAAATTTTTTAGGGTAGGGTAAATCCATACCCTGTCCATACCCTGTGTGCATGTATGGCTTGTGCCCCTAAATTTTTAGCAGCCAATCAGAATTTTTAGGAGCCATGGCTCCTAATCGGCCTAAAAAAATCCTGGGTCAGATAATCATGTGACCAGTACCTTCATAATTCGAATTTGTTCAGAAGCAGCAAAAGTAAACATTTATTGCAGATCTTACCACTTGAGTTCGAAAGTCAAAATGAGCAAGACACAAATGTATAGTTACAGTATTTAATACACCAATGGATCAGCCAAATTGTGAGCTATGCCGGTCATAAAATCAATAGCATTAATTTCACCCTGATCATACTATAGCTTGAGTGTATCAATTCGACGGTTAATCAGTGTGTATAATTTATTTTTCCTGACAAGATTTTGTCCAACGACGATTTGTAACATGCTGGTTTCAGTTGCAGCTTGCTCTAGTGAAACAGGCTCAATGTAATGCACTTTTTGCATTTTCTCCCTGAATAGAAATGTTTTTTGCCTACCCTAATGAACTCATAAATATTTCAATGATATACATTTACAATTCTGTGTGGTCCTGTATGACTGTAGGATAATTTACGATGCTGTTTTTGCCTAGTTTGTGTGGTCTTAAGGAATAACTACATTTCTTATTTAATACTATGTTTTCAGTGTCCAGTTAGAATTATGGCGCAAATGAACAATGCGCATTTGCAAATGGCGCTTTTAGTACACGGGACATTTGCTAATAGCGATTTGATATGTGGCGCATTTGGATCAGCGCAATTAGCAAAAGCGCATCTGAAAAGGGCGCAATTGGCTACACCCCATAATAATCATACAAGATTGAGAAAATCGGGAATTTCTTTGACAAAAGCTTCCACATTTATAATTTTCCATAAAAAGTATGGAAATTGGTTCGTATTTGCTTTGCCGCTGGGGTTAGCGTCTGATTTGACTTGCATTCACCCCTAAAAAGCCGGAAATTGGAGTTTGGAGCAAAGTTCGGGGAACGACTTGTGTAACGGCCGAAAATTTTCACCCTTGACTCACAGTTTTACGAACCTGTCAAAGCATGAATATCTGTGTATTTTTCCCGTTTTAAATTATAAGAACATAACTGTGGAAAAAGTTTGAAAATCTATATGAAAACTTCAAATCTGTTTTAATTTATGTTGGAAAGAATTATTCGAATGTGGGAAATTCTTCTATTGAGAAATGCTTTCCGCCACAAAACAAGATTCAAAAAGTCCGTCCAACAATCTGAATTGCGGCGACGAGCATGATAGTGACATCGATGAAAACGCTGATATTTATTTTGAACCGCTTGTTAATTTACCCAAAATAGTGGTCAAAACATTGGAAGAAGGTTAGTCAAATTCTTCCCAAACATGCGCACGTCTGAAATACCGACTCTTTTTCATTCATCTTTTCTTTTATTCTTTCAGACGAAGATGTTATTTGGAGGGCCAGGGCCAAATTGTTTCGTTTCGATAGCATCTGCAGTGAACAATATTCTAGAGGGCCACAATGGAAAGAACGCGGACTGGGTGACATTAAATTTCTGAAACATAAGACTAAGGGTAAGAAATATGAATCTTATTAGGTATGCTGAAAATTTTTCCAATACTGAAAACGAATCGTTTACACTTACACTTGAAGTGAATTTGTGAAGGTCTTGCATTGTCCGATGACTATAGTTATAAAAATATAAAAATATTTCGAAATACTCAGGTTTTATTCGTTTGGTTATGCGGCGAGAGCAAACACTTACGCTTTGTGCTAATCACTACGTGCTACCCAATATGAAATTATTTCCGCATAAAGGATGTCCTAAATCGTGGATGTGGTCGACGATAGCGGACTTTTCGGAAGCGTACGCCAGGCCAGAAATTTTGGCCATCAAATTTAAAGTAAGCAGCGCGTCAGGAACTGCATTCGACAGTTGTTCGCGCAAAGCGTTTTGATTCTGGGTGAGCATTCTGCCTAATCCGATTTTGATCCTTGGGAATTCAAAGCGATTTTTTGCGAAAAAATTGACTTTGTTTCAACGATTTTAGATCGATGATTTTAAAACATAATCGCTATTTTTACGATAGTGAATTGTGTGACCAAAAAATTGTCGTTGTCTATACTCGCAGACGCCATGCAAAATGCCTGTTGACGGTAATTGACCACGTTCTGAACTATAGCCTACCCCGAGTGGATTACCATCCCCAGTACATAGATCTTAAAGTCTATCGGCTCTCAATTTTTTTTACAATATATTATTCATTCTTGAGACCCGAGTTATCTGTGCATGATGTGCGTCCGTTTTTCTGAAAATTTCAATGGAGTTTTTGTCCAGCTCAAAAGATTCTCCTGAAAACATTACAAATGGTAATAATAGAAGAAGTCGACTCCGTAGATCGTGGCTCCAGCTGATTTTGCTACTGTATGCTCAAGATCGTCAGCTGATGAATTTTTCTACATCACGTTCGTCATAAATGTTCTACAGAAAACACATGTGGATTATTTGACTTTGTTAAAGGACAACGATACATGGAAAGCTTTCGCTGACGAATTCGAAAACGCCAAACGTTTGATGGAATATCGGAGGGAAATTTATACAAATTGTTCCTCGGCTAAAAAAGATTCAGATCAGCCTGAGAAAACCGCGAATGGGGACGAAAAATTGTCGAAAGAAGTTGCTAAATTGAATATCCATGATAATAATAGTGGAAGTTCAGGTGATTATTGACCAACAGATTTTTTTGCATGTAAATTTATGTCATGTTATCGTCTTTTAGTAAACTTCACCGCCCTTAAGAACAGTCTCCGCTGGACTATACCCATAATGGAGCGGGAATCCTTGGGAAAAAATTTCGATTTTTCACCAAAAAATTATTTTTATCGAAAGAAATCGTGAATTGTGGCATAAAGTGCCATTTTCAAAAAGTAAAAAATTTTGCGAAAAAACGGTTGTTACTGGCACGGCAGTCGACAAAACGGAAAGGTATTGGGTCATACTATCGTCATGTGTTAACAAAATTGAGACACGAAAGCCTTGCTCCACTCATTTTACGAGAACACTCGTACATTACATGATGTATGTGCTGTATGTTGGACGTATTATTAGCATTGCACGGTCAAAATTTCAATTCTAGTACAAATAAATCGCAAAAACAATTAGAAAACAAACAAAATTTACACCGCGACGATCATTATTCTTTCACCTTTTGTCAATAATTTTCATCTCCAATAATAACACCATCGGGATCGATTTCGTTGTATTCATCAACTGGTCCAATTTTTGGATCGTCTGATGGCAGTGATTCATTTTCCGAAACGTCTAAAAAGTGCAAAAAATCACGTTTAACATTACGAGACTCCATCTTGATGCAAATTCTAACTGATCTAATATAATTCCAACCTGTAAATTTTTTCGACTCGAGTTCAGTTACGTACACCAAATATAGACAAAATGTCAAAAGCAGAAATTTTCGGGAATATAATCGTTCCAAAAAAAATCCCGGAGTACTCCGTGTTTTTTCACTCGAATCAAATGATTCGTCGATAACTGTTCAGATCAAACTCCATCTAATGACATTTCTAGCAAAAGAACACCATTTGACGCAGGTAAAATTCCTAGTCTGTTATTGAACAGCCAAATTTCCGCGTATCTTCACAGCAGAAAACAACATAAAGTAGGTCGAGGAAACATTCACTTTGAAATGGCAGATGCAGCGCAAAAAACAAGTGGG
This sequence comes from Romanomermis culicivorax, assembly GCA_963922205.1. Classification (NCBI taxonomy): domain Eukaryota; kingdom Metazoa; phylum Nematoda; class Enoplea; order Mermithida; family Mermithidae; genus Romanomermis; species Romanomermis culicivorax. The sequence goes on along the minus strand of CAWUHX010000106.1, from coordinate 711,194 downwards.
TTCAATTTCATACGAAATTTTCACGGAGTAGAAAACTACATAGTAGAAAAATATGAATTTCTTTATGGCAAAGAAGGAAACAAAGTCTTGCTTATTCATTTCTGATTCAAATAGAACTAGAACGGATTCCCAAGTGCACTTGACCAGCTTCGGTCTGTTTGCGGGTGATGGATAAGGAAGTTTTTCTGATTGAAATAAGTTCTGTATTTTCACCAATTGAACTCACTTTCATCTGTTCACTCCAACTGCCATAAACAGACTATAGCGCAGCACTAAGAGCAGAAACAATGTTACTCGCACTTTTGACACCAAGTTAGGTAAAATACTCAAAAGCATAGTATTAAAAATGGAGATATTAAAATAAAAATCTAAATACTAGCCCAAAAGCCCGATTCTGGCCCGTTCCAAGGCTTGGCCGGATGGGTACAAGATCCTTCAAAGGTATTTATGGCCAACAGGGCCGTGCGCAGGATTTTTTCATGAGGGGGGCGGACTAAACTTTTTTTACTGAATAGCCCCAGAAAATGTTGATTTTACGCGATACACTGTTTGCATGCTGCCTCAATGCCCCCCTTGTGCAAGGCCCTGATGGCCAAATAGTAAGATCGCGTTACAATGCACGACGAATAGTACTATGGACCAAAAGTGAAACGGTGCCAGAAAAAATGATGTAAATTTTGAAGGAACAATAGTCTGTTTTTTATAAAATGCTTCCAGATACAAAAGTGACTCAAATCAGTACTGTCGTCGAAATCAGTTCTTACTGTAAATTTTTTCACTCGAAAAATCTCTAAAGGTTAGGTCAGTACGTTCAAAAATTTCCAGCCTTACATTATTTTGTTAATCAGAAAATCGCAAAAATCTGAAATACTACCTGCCTTCCACTTGACTATACACAGTTCAAGTCGGCAATATTTTCAATCGTGAAACAATATTGAATCATTGAATTTGTCGTTATGGTCTTCCTGCTGCATTGCATCCAAGTCTAACATAATGATGGGCATTGACAGAAGTTCAAGACACAGAAACAATACTTTTAGTAAGTTAATGGTTAGTCATTTCTCATTCCACATGTCAACAGTCACCTTCACGTTGAGCATTTTCTATTTTTCCGTTAAAATGGGCTTCCTCTGTTATTTTTGTAAAAATGTCCATTTTTAACTCTGAAATTTCGCTAGGATTTCCGTTGATCATTTCGTTTGGTGCCGGATTATTAGAAACCTGATCATGTCCATTTCGAATGACCGACATCGCAGTTTCGTCCCGATCCGAAACCGTAGATTTTTCCGATTGTCCGCTTTTTTTGGACAATCGTTCGTCTAACTTTTCGCGTACATATTTAAAGATAGATTCGATAGCGCAATGTGAACTCAGCTCGTGAACTCCTGTGCCTGAAAAATCGTAAAAAATCTGAAAAGGATGAAATCAATTCAAGATTTTCCTACCGGCTGAGAAACATTGAATGTCACCGGAAGATCGAAAAATAGGGATGTCAAGTGGGTCGGAACTACAGATCCAGTTACGGGCGACCTAAATACGTAAAAACTCATAATTAAATTAAAAAGTCCTCAAGATCAGAATTGATATAAATTATTATCGACCCAGTATCCAGGTTTACGTTTACATCAAGTTGCGATCAGACATGCATGGCAAGAATTTTCCAGAGGGAGGGTCCATGGACTTTGTTCCCAGGGGGTGTCAGACGATTTTTTTGGCCAGGGGGGTGGCCAGGGTCTCGTTTACCCCCTACCCCCTATGTGCATGTATGGTCGCGATTTCAATTTTATAATATTTGTGTCAGCTACATTGAACAAAAATCAAAAAGAAAATTAGCTGCCATTAAGTTTCACTGGAAAAATAAATGACAATTTCTCTGGGAACATCTTAGACAAAATAAAATACGATTTTGCCTAACTTTTTTCTTCAGTTATTTTTTGTCGAGAAATGTATATCATGAAATTTCACGATACCTTCTACAACATTAAGAAATTTTACGATATTTATCTTCAAGAAAAAGGGGATTACAATATTGTAGCCGACTACACGCATAAGAATACATAGTTCATTTTTTACCTTACCTCTCGCAAGTGATCCATGCTCACTTTTTCGTGTGAGACTCGAGGCATAATGTGTACCGAATCCGTAAAGCATACGGCGAAGACGCGCTTCAACTGCTCCACGTCTTTCAACGAAAACTCCAAACGACAGAATAAAACTTTTTACTATTCCTATTCGCGAACAAATTTTTTCCTACCAATTGAACTGTATGCCAACCACCGGCACTATGCGCCACGATAGCGATGTTTTTCGCCTTGTAAAGCCGCAGGATTTTGTCCCAAACGTAACAAGTATGAGATAAAGGGGTATCGCTATTCTGGTTAGTCAAAAAAATTCTTAAATGATTTAACATGGAAAATCTAGAAAAGTCACTCGAATCGTTCTTTCTCGACCACCGTTATCCACGAGTTCATTTTGATTAGTATTCAAAACGACGACGCCCATGCCCAGTTCCAAAGCTTTTTTTATGTAAGGAATTTGAGTACCAGTTTCCAAACGATCATTGATGATTAGCCTTGTAAAAAAATTTCGAGGTCATCCTAGTGTGCCCGAGAGACTATCCAAATGTCAGATCTATGTGAATGCGATGAGTACAATCCCGCTCACGATACACTGTGTGGGGATGGAAGATTTATCTATAACAGACTGCAGTTGCGAAACTTGATTTCATCTCCCAATATTTACTTATCACCTTCTGGCCCATTGGCCGGCGCGCACGACGCCGCTTCCGTGAATAATAATCATTAAATTTTCATCATCGATCGCATTGTTCGACTCGAAATAGAATCCTTTGGGTTCGTTATCGGCTGCGTCATCCTTAAATTTTGAGGCAATGCTTGAATATATGAAAAAACTAGATAAAAATGTCACAATACCGGAATTGTTACGCGTTTCAATTCGCATTCTTTTTCGAGTAATTCATAAACAACTTCGTCGATTACCTAAATTTCATCGGTATGAATGTGGAATTATTTTTTAAAAACATGGGTGCTGAGTGAAATCTGAACTAGGCCAAGAAATCTGGAAATTCGAAAAAAAATTGTGCCATGCACAAAAAGGTTCTATTTATCATTGTCACTATCGATTTTATAAGATCTTTACTTTTCCAAGAGCATCGTAATGGGCTTGATTGTACGCTTTGTTACCAGGTTCAACTTCGTAAATAAATTTCGCGCCAGTTAATACATTTCTTAGTTCACCTTTGTCGTTGAAAGCGTAACCGAAATCAGCTAATGTTTTACCGAAAATTGGCTCCAGTTGGCGTTTTTGCTCATTTTTCTGGATATCAGACAAATTCGGTAAATTTTCGTTTCCGATATTACCGTTATCCGCATCAAGTTCGTTGGTTTTAAAGCTTCTAATTACTTTTTCGTCGCTCGTCTTAGCAGTTTTTGAAGCCTTTCTATCCGCATCATTTTTCGATTTTTCACCGACGACTAAACGCTTCATCCAAATCAAAATATCTTTAATCACATACATAAAGAAGAGCATTATCCGTAATAGCATCTTTGAATGGAAAATATGTGTTCCACTTTAAAAAGTAGCTCCGCTTAAGAAGAATTCGAATAAAAAATACTGGCGGTAAGAAATTAGTAGCCACAAAAAATATCAAATTTGCATAGAACTCTGCTGTCACAAAATATACTCACTGTTTCGAATAGCATTCTACTTTCTGCTTGATGTATAAAATTTATGAGGTGGCTTTTTTCGACTGCTCAATTGTAATCAAAAACATGATATTTGTTTTTACACGACTTAACATTCAAAATGCGATATGATTTGTCGAAAAAGGTGTTTTGCTCGCACGTCCATTCCCTAATCATTTAATGTTAACGTGCCGTCGATCACTCAAATACTTTGGAATCCACCAAGATTCAATACTGTGCATTAATTTTTGAGAAATTAGGAAAACATGACACGTTTCCAATTATATCACTGTTATTCTTTGTTTACAAGCAGCTCACACTAATAAAATTCAACTTTTCCGGCGTGAAATTTTGATAGTGTGAATTTACTATTTTTATGTTTCAGTTCTCTGTACTTGGGATATTTCAGGCTGAGTGAGAGTGACTTATTTTTGCACTAAATCAACGTCCCCATTCGAGGAAAAACGGCGATTCCATGGGGTCGGTGTCAGATCCGCTATCTAGTGCACATCCGCTACTTTCTGCTGCGGTATATAAGTAACACGTTACATTTACTTTTTGCGCTGAATAACCTAGGTAGGATTTCATTATGGAAGAATATGCAGTATGCATTTACAAATTATTAGACTCATTAATTTTTTTACCAATTATATGGCTCATGTATTGTGAAGATTAAAATTTTCATTCGTTAAAAATTGGGAAATATGCGGTTGCAACCGATGCGCATCAACATTTTCAATTTGCCCCGTATTTTCAGGAGTGATTGCAAAAAATTGTATTCTGCCAAATGCGTAGCACGAAAACTGGTGAGATGCAGTGATTTGTTGTTCTTGGCCCATGGTTATCCCAATAATTTTAGATAGAAATGAGACGATTGCCATGGCTTCACGTTTGCTGAAAATAATCAGTCCTTGGCCTACTCGGGAGGTATATTCAACAATGGTTTTTATAAATTTTGAACTCAAAATTATAAAATATTTGAAAATAATTTTAAAAAGTCTTTTAAAAAGTCTGAAAAAAATTAAAGATCAAAACGAAAACGATATTTTCATCATCTGGATTGGTAAAGGTAAAGAATGAAAAACGTCTGTCTAGGCTGATTGTTCTGTCACTCGAGGTGCTTGTGTGGTCACTTTGTTATGTAAATAAAAATTTTTCACTCATTAGAATGATGAATCATTTTTATGATTATATTACTTACCTTTACTCATCAGTGACTTATCTTTAGGTAGACTATCTGCAGTATTACATTTTTAGCCATTCTTGCGGTTCCATAAAAGTGGCACACAAAATATTTTTTACCTCGCAGAACGCCTACCGTATTCCATTTGCTTTTATTCTTTTGTCATCGGAGAACCCTCATGAAAATAATAGCAAAACCTTTTTCACATTTTTTGCTGACTAGTAGCGGATGTGACCATGGTAGCGGATGTGCACTAGGTAGTGGTCAGGCACTAAGTAGCGGATGTGCAGTAGGTAGCGGATCTGCTACCCAATCGATTCCATGCATTCGGTGGCTTGTTCATTTTTTGAAAATGAAACGAGTATTATGCTCATGCTCGCTTTTCTGCGCTCAAATGAACGTAGAAAATTTTAGAAAAATTTTGCAATGCAGCAGCGTTGGTACTCTTGTGCATTATATGTATAAATTTGACAACAGGATATAATGCACAAGTACCGTAGCGTTTGAGGGGTATGGGGAGTATTACCTTGGTCTGAGGTATGAAAATTCATTTACTCTCCCAGTAAAATGACTTACTGGTACACCAAATTTTTATAAGTGTGTACTTAAGGAAATGAGCCAACGGGTAATCTTTTTAAATCATTGCTGGGGGGTATTTTTTGAGTGGGTGGAGAGCAGAGAAATACCTTGTCGTCACCAGTTTTTAAAATGAACAGCACAGCTGATTTTGATGTGTGAAGTCGTGAAACATACATTACAGGGCACAAAGAAATGTACATTTTCTATTGAACTCTATAAATTCAAATTGTCATCAACATCAAAGTGTCAATTTATTCCTAAAAAACACCAAACGTTCCGGATTTAATTTTAAAATGTTTCGATTTTATCCTGAATAGGTTTTTATAGTCATTTTAGGGGCCTAGACCGCTAAAAGTTTGGAAATGGCTCCTAAAATCTAGGTCTAGGAGCCATTTTGGCTCCTAAAATTTTTACTTATTCATTAATATTATAGTGAACTGTAGTTATTTTCATTCAATTTTAGATTTTAAGTGTTTTACAGGCTCTAAAATCATAAAACATCGAAAATTTTCCGGCGCTTCGCGCCGTATCTCATTATATAATTTTTCAAATTAGTCTATTCACTGTTTTTCTACAAGTCAAAATTTTAAATATGGAGCCGAGTTTTAATTCATGATCATAATGGAGGTGATTTTCATAAATTTCAAGTTTAATTTGAATTTGTCAAACTAATGAAAGTATGAACATAGTTTGTAAAATGATATAATACATGTTTTCCAACCTTGTATGTTGATCGAATAAGTTATCCTTAAATTGATTTTCCATGCATTTTAGAGTGTCAAATCCGAAAAAAAATTTCTTGCATAGCGCCGGGAAGATATGGGAATATATATATATATATATATATATATATATATATATATATATATATAACAGAAGCTGCAATTTCAAAATCCTATACTTTGGAGTCGGAAACAAATGAACTGAAGTGTTATGTTGGAAGAAGGTTCGTACAAAAATAAACGAAATATCGTGTTTTTTGCATAAAAAATTTTCTTTGCACAAAGATTTCTCGGACGATGTTTGTACATGTAGAAAGAAGCATGTAATTGAAAACCCTGGGTGGAAATCGAATTCTGAACAGCAATTTTTGTAAACTCGTATCAACTGATAGAATATCTGTATAATTTAATTATATAGTACGTTCTACAGTGTGCTACAAGCCCGTTTTTCGATATTCTTCAATTAAAAATTTTTGGCTCCCAAAATTTCAATTTGGCCCCTAAAAATTAAGGCCAAGGAGCCATTCGACTCCTGGTTTTCGAACCGAAAAAAGCCTGGTTTAAAATTAGCGAATTCAAAACATATGTTAGACCCATTTCCGAATATGGATCCTCTATGTGGAATATCTGTTCAAAAGGGGTATAACTTTGTTATAAACAATTCAGAGACGTTTTACTAAAAGATTATTTGGCTACGAAACTTCAAATTATCGTGCCTGCTATACTTCAAAAATATGGGACCGGTTTCATCAAAGAGAGTTAAGCTCCAGCATAAAGTGTAACACAACTCTATATGTTATACAAACATGCACATAGGAGGGTAGGGGGTAAACCCCCATGCCTGAGACCCTGGCCACCCTCCCATGGCCAAAAAAAATCGTCAAAACCCCCCCCGAACTTTTTTCAAGACAGCTTTTTTCATGATTTTTATGCATATTTTGTATGAAAAACAGGCTTGTAGAACTTTGTTTGTTTTTTTGATCACCCACTCCCCTACCCCCCCGGGAAAAAGGTCCATGGACCCTCCCCTCCTCCCTGGAAAATTCTTGCCGTGCATGTCTTATGTTATACCATTGCCGTTAAGCTGCTGCTCAGGTGTAGCTTAATTAAGACACACAAAACATATCGGGAAAGTTAAGCTGCAGCTGAGCTGCAGCTTAACAGCAACGGTATAACTTATAGAGTAGAGCCAGTGTTTTTTTTCTGCACCCGGCTTTCTGCACAGTGCAGAAAAGCCAAAAAAAGTTTCTGTACTCCGATTTTCTCCTGTTACCACTGCTTTTTTCTCAGATGGAGAAATGAGTCAGAATTTTTCCCCATTTCCCCGAAGTCGTTTTCTCGCTTAAAAATGCTCATGGACGCATTATTTATATGTTTTTGAGCTTTTTAAAACCTTCTGGTGTTTTTCGAGATGTTAATTCATTAAAATTGAGGAAAAAATCATTAAAATTGAGGAAATTTCATCGAAGTCTAATCTACAAGCATTGTGGAACAAATTTTCCAGCAAACTATCCCAGAGCTTAAGGACTTTGAATTGACAAACCGACGGTTAAGTCCTCTATGATGAGAAGTGAGTGCCCAGGTTGACATTCTGCGACGCTGAAAAATCAATTTTTCGGACATTTATTTCAAGAATTAGATTCGAATTTTGTGTTCAAGTCTTAATTTCTAGAATTTTATTATTTGAAAAATTGGCCGAAAAGGTATCAGTAAGAAGATTAGAAATTTCAGAAAACTCCTTCCATGAAGCTTTTGATTTGATTTTACTTTAAGAAAAGAATAATCGCTTCAAAAAGTTTAATGACTTGACGTACTGATCTTTCTCAAAAAATATGTCAAAGAAAAAATGTGAATCTTCGTTAAATATCAAGATAAAATATTGACCCAGGGCCAACCCTCTGGCCCAAAAAAAATCGTCAAACACCCCCTGAATTTATTCCAAGGCAGTTTTTTTCATGATTTTTGTGCATATTTTGTATGAAAAACAAGCTTGCAGAACTTTTTTTTGCTATTTTGCTCGCCCACCCCCTACCCCCTGGATAAAAAGTTCAAGGACCCTCCCCCTGAAATTCTTGCCGTGAATGTCTGTAACCTAAAATGAGGATAATCTCAACATTGGGATTAAATTGCTAATCGCAATGCCGAGATTATTTTCTTCCAGTGCACAACCAATACTCACTTCAGGATTAACTGATACCGAGGTTCAAGTTCGACTTTGGGAATTGCAAAAACTTTTATATTTATTTGCTTTAGAGATAAAAAAATATGCGAAGCGAAAATATTAGTGAAACCCGGCAGCTCGAGCGGGGGATAATCTTGACATTGAGCTCGTTATAATCCTGATGACATTGAGATTATACCAAACCTGAGATCAAACAGTTGCCTTTTTGTTCGAGATTATCTTGAGCTCGAGCTAAGACCCCTTTAGCGCGACTAGATCTTGATTACCGTCATTGGGCACCATCTGCAAATGGGACAACAGGGTAAAGCACACTAAAATGTCATTAAAAAGCTCCTGATCCAGTCATGCCTTAGGGGTGTGCGCCAAATCTGGCTTCCGCTTCTCCACTACTCTACTCGCATTCCCACGGCAACAATACGACTTTTTTGAAAGCAGGACGGAGTGATCGGAATGAGTGAAATTGCTACCGGTCTGCAGTGCTGCAAAAAGTGCTCTATCTGCAAATTTCAGTTTAAATCCAAAAACTGTGAATGCTATTTTGTTGAGTAGTTTCTACCTATATTGAGAGAATAAATTTGTTTAGAGCTTGTAATCAGTAAAACTTACGGAGTGAAATCTATACGATATGTTATATAAAATAACTGAATTAAATATTTCCTGCACAATCCATTTAGTTCTAAGAAAACTTTGTGCTGTAACTTTTTTCCAAAAAAACGGAGTCGGATTTAATGTGTCAACAGAGGATTCCTGTTTTATTGACACTAAATTTAGTAAAAATGTTCAACGCAGTTGGAAGCACACATGTATGAGGGGAGACAAGGGAGGTGCAAAATACCCCTAGAGTTTTGAAACTGGAAATTTTTTTACGAAAAAAATTTGTTTGTCAACTTTTTTTTGAATTTATTGTCTCAAAAAACGCCAAAAAACCAGGGTCCACCCCCGGTATCCTCCTCAAAATTTCGGAGAAGCACATATATGGTTAGGAAGTGTGATGATGAACTCAGCTGCAGAATATACTTTTTCACAGACAGGGAAAATTTTTTAATGAGGAGGAATGAAAATCCAATATTACAAAAGTAAATTTTTTCTAACTTTAACCCGAGTTCTCAAAAATTTAGTCCACTCCTTTTTCTAGCTCAGAAACTATCCAAGTAAGAATATTCTTTTTTTTCTGTCCCATCAGGGCATTTTCTGATAAACTAGTTCATCTCTTTCTAGTGGGCCTCAACCATGCATGAAAACCTCCATAGAAGTACATTGAAGTTTTAAATTTGGTCATCTTCATATCAAAGAAACAATAAAAAACTATCTTAAGGGTATGAATTCTCACTTTTGGTAAAAGTAAAAGATGTGTAAATCGCATAGCACTTGAAACACGGTGTAAACCGAGTGTAAAGTGACCATATCCATTGAATTCCGTATGGTCAAGAACTCCTCAACCCAAAAAATCGCAGAAATACCTTTGTTTACATACAGGACAAATGTTTGTGTAAAGTGACTGTGTCCATTGAATTACCTATGGTCAGAACCTTCTTCTCCCAAAAATCGCGGAAATAATTTTGTTTACACTCAAAATAATTTTCTGTGTGGCATGACTGCATCCATCGAATTCTCCATAGCCGAAAACCCCTAGCCAATAGAAATCGCAGAAACATTTTTATTATCACTTTGGATAATTTTTTGTGTCAACTAATCGCGTCTATTGAATCCCCTGTGGTCGATAAACCTTTCCACCAAAAAATCACGAAAATACGTCTGTTTACACCCGGGATAGTTCTTTGTGAAAAGTGGCTGCATCCATTGCATTCTCCACAGTCGAATCGAAAACCCTCCCTAAAAAGACTACGGAAATACCATTGTTTTACACGCAGGATATTTTTCGTCTAAAGTGACCGCGTCCATTGAATTCCCCATGATTCATAACCCTCACAACCCGAAAATCCCGTTTACGCTACAGGTTCAATGGAAAGTGCAAAAAATTCTGGCACCGTAGTGCATTATGCTGCAAACAATTATTTTTTTGAAGCCACGAGTATTAGGTAACAAAATTGCCGAATTTCGCGGACATCGTGGTTCACGGAACTTTGGACCACCGTTTGATTGAATTGAGGCCATATTTTAAAAAATGAAAAAAACACATTTGGGATTGCACCCCCATGATGTTTAAAGGGTCATTTATACTTGCCTTTTTTGGTGGAATGGAAGCAGTTTTTTCGCACGTTGAGAGAGTATAGCAGTTTTCATTGCGCAGAAGGATGAGTTGTATTTGAAAATGAGATGGGCGTTTCGGGGCGGCTCTCACCGATTTTTTGCCTCCTTGATCCATCAGGTCGGAGGAAGGGGTGTAAAATCGGACAGGGGAATCGAAGTGCAGGAGAGATAGCCAGGGATCGACCTTAATGCCAGTGCTTCCCTGCACCTGCCCTAAACCTCGGAATGACTCCTCACTCAGGGGCGAGAAGTCCAGTACAAGACTACTACCTGCCCAAGAAATGCCTGACTAAAACTAGTCAGACAAGGTAACACACTTTTGGACACAAATAAAATGCTTTTCTAACTAAACATTTATTTATAATACTTACCTATAAATTGCCCCTTCCAAAAAACATAATGTCTTACCAATATAAAAACGAGTTGAGTGAAGTACAGGCGAAAATGGCAATTATAATATAATAGAGGATACGGGCGAGAAGAATCAATAATATACACTAACTAAATCACAAAAACAGTCTTCTACAGTAACCGTCATGCTGGGCCAGGTCGGGCATAGTTGGATGTGTTGTACTTGTGGGCGTTTTTACAAATTGACAAATCCATTAGAAATTCATGAAAAATTGGTGGAAACACACTACAACACCCCTTCCCCTTGCAGTAGATCGCCTTAAGCGATCGTCATGTGAACAAACAAAACTGACAAGGGAAGGGACTCTGCCACTACAGGCCATCACCGGGGAAGCCGAACATGAAATCAGCAGCGCACAGTGGAGTCAACAGAGTCGTTAAAGTGTTTTGAGCCATTTTGGCGACATGCAGGGTGAGACCTCCCGATGCGGTCTGTAATTAGCAAGGCTGTAAATTCGACAACACCATGGCCCGTGTCATCACACCATCCGCACCGATATACTGGAGCACACCAGCATATGAGTCCATGCGGAGGAGGAGGGTGAGGCCGGCCACTACCTTCGGGATTCGGAGAGCGAAGGTCCGACCAGTCCCGGGGAGGATGGAAGATAGCGAAAATATTACATGGCAAGCGAAAAGGACAAACTATGGGTGGCGGCTTGCGGTAGAACATTCTGGGGCAGATGAGCAAGTTGTAGCAGGAAATTGGACTGGCGATGAAAACCAAGCGGCAGTGCTACGGGAGTTAAGCATCTGTAGCAGTGACAGCCGAGTTATGCTGATCTGACGTTGTGAGGAAATCGAAAATCGAAAGCGGTAGAGCCAGCCAAGTTGAACATCATAGTTGCATGCTGCGATTGGGCAGGCGTCCATTGAAGACGATTGACATTGGAGAAGATGATTGATACAAAACAAACGAGCAAATGAAAGATATATACAAGAAAACAGTGAGAAATACGATTATACTATACAGTAAACAGATGAACAATTTTTGGGGCGATTTAAAGGCTATATTTAGATAGTGAATTTGGACCAAGAATCAGAATAGTTTTTTGAAATGAGAAAGAAATTTTTGGGAAAACTAAACTGTGATCGGCTCCATGTTGCTGATCTCTTCTTTCGTACGGGTGTCGAGTCAAATTTGGGGTTCTGAGTGGCCATCACCTTCACAAAGTGTCGTTCAAGCAGCGGTAGATGCACGATAAACTGGGATGCGTCAAATCAATGGTCCGAGTCCAAACTGTCGTAGGCGAAAGGCAGCAGGAACAGTCAGCAAATAAGCTGAAAGCTCGAGCCAGCTCTGTAGTTATACCAAAAACAGAGTGCATTCGAAAAATTAGAATAGTGGTGCGACACCATAGAAGGAGACTATGGGGCGGCCTTCGCACACACTAATGGAATGAAATCTGGATTTTTGATTTGAGAATGAAAAGAAAATTCTGATGGAAATAGAGTGAAAAACTGTAAAAATGATATTCTCACTCAGGCGGCGGTAACATCAGGCACGAAATTCACCAAGACTGGGGCGGTCTTGCCATTGCTGAATGTCCCACTTGAGCGAGGCATCGAGAAGGAGGTCTACAGCACCAGTCGAGGCAGCGGCGAACCATGACGTCGGAAGTTGCATGAGCTAGGCCATGGGCGAAAGTTGCGGCGGCTGACCACTGATCTTCCTGTTTGCGGCTGTAGCGAGGATGAGTCGAGTGGGAACCCAAGGTTATGGGGCAAGTGAAAATATACATATATAAAAAGGGGATAAATAAACACAGATTAGCATACAAAAAATAATTGAAACAAAAATTGTCCATTGTAAGAATCGACGTTATGGCAGTCGGGATCGGCAAACGATTTAGGCGGCGTTGTAAAATAGGATAGAATAAAGAAAAATAAAAGGGGAAAGAAGAAAAAATCCAGAGGGTCGTCCCAACCAAAAATTTGTACTCAGAATTTAATGTTGCAGGGCAGCATCGATTTGTTGGCATTGTGATCCACCGGCTTCGGTGATGAAAGTGTCTCAGGCTGGGGGTGGAATAAAAGGCTTTAATCGAGAAATAGTGACAAGCTATGGTCGGCCAGGCATATCCAAAGCATCAATCGTAACCGTATTGTTATCAATTTTGCTGACATCAGTGTTTTTTTTGTTACCTTTTTTATTGTTGACCAAAAGGACGAGGTCCTTGACGCTAATTCCACTTTTGTGGGCTTTTTGGTCGTAGTATTTCTTGCTGGCGTCAATGTTCTTATGGAGGTTCAGTTTGATTGATTCATACATTTTGAGCTGCACTTGCGTCAAGATGTGCTGGTAGGCGTCCTAATTGAGTGGTAGCGTGAGATGGCGAGCACAATTGTAGTCAAATGTAATTCGGGGCTCATAACCGGGTAATAATTTGAACGGTGAATGGCGCGTTGCTGTATGCGGTGTTGCATTGTAGGCAAAGACGGCATATGGTAGGTAGCGCTCCCAATTGTCGGGGTCATCAGTGGTATATTTCTTTAGTTGAGCGATTAGCGTTTGCTTGAAGCCCTCGACCATTCCATTGCATTGTGGGTGGTAGGCAGTCATTTTGACTTTTTGGACTTTTAGGAGTTCACAGATTTCTTGCATCAATTAGGACGTGAAACATCCACCTTGATCTGAAAGGAGGATGAGCGGGCTACTATGGGCGAGGACAACATTGTTCACAAAGCATTCGACAATGGTTGAGGCCTTTTGATCAAGAATAGGGTGTGGAGAAACCCATTTTGTGAAGTAGTCCTGAAAAACAATAACATGGGGGGCGTTTCTCACCTACAGGGGAAATATTGATTATGTCTGTGGCAACAATTTCGAAAGGGTGTGTTGGTTGGATTGGCAATAGCAGCGGAGGCGGCAATGTGCGCGGCATTGTCAATTGGCAGATCCTGCATGACTTGATCTAATCGCGGACGTTTTCTTCTATGCAGGGCCACCAAAAATGAGCTTTGATGGCTGCCAGCCTGTGGCTTGATCCTTGGTGATTCAAAATTTTTTCGCCGTGGAATTGATGAAGCGTGTGGTCGACCATGGATTCGGGAATGACCAGCTGCTTGATATCTTTGATTTGTGGATACAAAAGTCCGTCTTCTATGAAGAAAATCGGCGGGCGCTTTGTGGCGTTGTGCATTTGGAGGGAGGCGACGATCGCAGTTATGGCTGGATTGGCGGCCTGTGCTCGTGATACTTTGTCGTAGGAGGCGATTGTTATGGCTTCGACCGGAGGTGACGCTTAATCAGCGGCCAACAGTATGGAATCCGAGAGTGTGGGTTGACTAATGGTCTTTTTGGTCATTGCTCGAGTGACAGCGTTGACATCTGCATCAATTTCCATGGGCGGGGAAACTGCTGCTGGGAGTATATTGGGTACCATTAAGTTGGCGGCCGATAATGCACCATCAGGGTGAAAATCTTTTCAGAAAATTTTGGCGGTTAAGTTTTCGGTATTTAGGATCAGTGGTTTGTCGTGGTCATCTTTTCTGGACAAAAAATCGGCGCAAGCATTGTCTTTGCCTTTGACGTATTCAACCTTGTAATCGTAGTCTTGAAAATTGATAGCGAAACATTGGAGGCACGAATTTCGGTGCTTTTCGTCTTTGAGCCATTTGAGGGGCTTGTGGTCAGTGGGAACAATAACTTTTTGGCCGTAAACATAATGGCGGTACATCCTGAAGTTGTAGACAATGGCGAGGCATTCGTGCTCAATTGTACTGTAGCGGGTTTCGGCATTGGTGAGTACGCAGCTGTTATAGGCGATGATCCATTGATCATTTCCATTTTCCTGGTACAAAATTGCTCTAATGGTGGTTGTACTAGCGTCGGTTTGGATGACAAATTGAGCTTTACCATCGTACAGGAGTCTGTACAATGGACTGGACAAGGTCGCCAATTTTGGGATAAATGGCATTGCACCATTGGACTAAACCTAAAAAACTTTGCATACCTTTCTTGGTAGTCGGGAATGCGTATTCGGAGATAGCCTTGACTTTCTCTAGATCAGGAGCAATTCCATTGGCGTTAAGAAGATATCCCAAGAATTTGACTTGCGGCGGCAGGAATTCACATTTGTCAGGCCGAAGTGTGAGGTTGGCTACACAGAGGGCATCGAAAATGACTTGCAAATGTTCCAAATGTTCTTCAAACGAATTCGAGAAAATGATAATATGGTCAATGTAGACGAGGCAAATTTACCAAATATATAGGTGGAGAATTCTTTCCATCAAAGGTTGAAATTTGGCAGGCACATTTTTCAAGCCGAACAGCAAAACTTTGAATGGAAACAAACCTTCTTGGCAGATGAAGGTTGTTTTATCGCGGGAATTGTTGTCTAGGGGTATCTGCTAGTACCCGGCTTTGAGATCGAGCATGGTGAAAAATTTCGCTTGTCCCATCCCAACCAAATAATCATCAATGCACGGGATCAGAAATTTGTCACTGAGCGTAACATCGTTTATTCCACGGTAGTCGACAATGGGTCGCCATGAACCATCCTTTTTCTTTACCAGGAACAGCAGTGCGGCCCAGGGCGAGCGTGATTGTTCGATGAAGTCATTGTCGAGCATTTCTTGAATATGGCGGTGTACAATTGGTCTTTGTTCTATCACCGCACGGTAGTAATGGCCGGATACGGGCTTTGCGGTACCTGTGTCAATGTTGACTGTCAATTCGCTGGTAATAGTTGGTTTGTTGCCGGGCAGGCTGAAGACAACGTGATTTCATCGTAGCATGCTGAGGGCCTGTGCTTTTTGAGCGGCAGTAACGCGGGTTTTTTCGGTCATCTTGTTCAAAGCAAAATCCAATTTTTGCTGGTCCGTATGAAGTGGTAGCGATTTGTTCAGCGCGGCCCGTTCATGGTCTTTTAAATCGCAGTCAGCTGCGGCAACTGAAACAGGGATATCGCAATCTTGGATCGGGGCAGCAACAAACTCCAATGTGTGTTTGGCCACGGCGACGATTTGGTTCGGTCGAAGTTTGATGCAATTTGGCGTATTGTTGACAAACAAAAGTGGGCAGCTTCCATTTGTTACGTTGACAATTGCAGTTTCGATTGGGAATTCTGCGGGGACACTGTTGGTTGTCAATGATTGGACAATCAAATCCGGAATAGAAACAAGCGTGGAGGGAAAAATGGTGCCGGTTATCCATTGCTGACAGTTTGGAGAAATGGAGACGGATGCTTGAGTGATGAGGAAGATAGGTTCGGTAAGCTTGGTAACCTCCAGCCGCCATGACGGTGGTTGGTGTGGACTAGGTTGAGCCTGCCATATCGGTTGTTCAGCTTCAATTTCTTCTACTTGACCATCAGTTTCTGAAAAATTATCACAAATACTCACTTATTCCTCCAGAGGGATTTCTTTCAAAATATTGTCACAGGATATAGGTAGAAATGGTTGTGGTTTGATCGAAGCGACTACTTTGAGCAGCATTTGGACATTTTGGATTTTGAGACATTTTTCTTTGAAGTTGAGAATGGCATTGATTTCGGGATGAGCAAGGAAGTCGGTGCCGATAATAAATTGATCTTGATCATTATCATTGAGAATGACACATTTGACCAAATGTTCGCTGAATGGGGATCCCATCGTGATGATAACAGGACCATGAGCAGTGACAGTGGCACCATCGGCGACCTTTATCTTTCCGCAGACAGGCAAGCAAAACATTTGTTTATCGAAAGCTCGTTTGATGAGGCCAGATGAAACGATGGAATATTGAGCACTGGTGTCGATTAACACATTTGTTTTGACCTTGCCAACTTTGACTCGTATTATGAAGGCACTTGTTTCGGCATATTTTTGGATGAATTTTATATTGGATAGCGCGGGGTTGTTGATTCGGCAAACGGCTGATTGAATGATCCAAGGCGGGTGGGCAGGTTGAGTGGAGGCATCCCAGCTGATGATTCCGTGGCTGGTCATTGTCTTGGCGTTGATTGATTCGGAAAGAGTTGCAGTTGTTGAAGGCTGAGCCATGGCGGCAGCATCTGACACTTTGGCCGTATTGGCAGCTGCATTAGTCAGAGGGGCCAGCAACACTGGCATTGAAGTTGGAGGCACTGGCATATTATAGTGAATATGCTGTTTGAATGGAGGGTTGTGTGTTTGTTGATTTTGCCATGTATCGGAAGCTCTAACGTCGTTGCTGTAGCTGTGATGGTTGGCGTTGAGATACTGACTGTTTTAGGGCATCATGTGGCGATCAGGGTTTTGACGATACATCTTTAAGGTGTTGACTTGTTTGAGCCAGAGACAATCCTCCATATTGTGAGTGTGCGAATTATGGGTGTCGCACCAGAGACCAGAAGATGGGGTTGGTGGAAACCAGTTCAAATCGGGGGTAGCAGATCGGCAATTTCCAGTTTGATACCTGTCGTGGCTATGCGATTTGTAGTGGTTTTGTCATTGGAAGAAGTCATTCTCATTGGTTGAAGTTGCTCTTGATTTGCTGTTTTCTTTGTCTTCATATGAGTCGATTTGATGTTGAAACGGGAGATTTGTTGCTTCAGATGGAGAGCCATCACTGAGATGACTCCTACCAGGACCAGCAGGCAACTCAGCTTGTCAGCGGTCCATTGGATGATCATGGCTACGGCGGTGGTTGAAACGTTTGTTCATAGGTGGCAATGTTGATGATTGCAGTGTCACGGCTTCCGGAACAGCCTGATGGACAACAATCTGCTGTTCATCAGTGCCTATCTCTGCTTTCATGGTGTTTTAGTTTGCTGCGAACTCTAGCGACTGCATTGGCTAACTGATGTACAGTAGTGAACTTTTCTGCTTCTTCACCAATAGAAAGTTGATAAAAAATAGGCATTTTAGTTAGAAAAGTTTGAATAATTGTTTGTTGCCGAAAAATTTGATCTTTATCATGGTAAAGAAGCTGTACATAGGTCATTACCCTACTCAGAAAAGCGGCAGGTTCTTCTCCCCTTTGGGACATAATCACAGCAAATTCTCATTTGAGCATCATTTCATTGCAATCGGGTGAGAGTTGAAACATGAGCATATTCTTGGCTTGGTCCTATTGGGTTATGTCTTGAATCGTATTGCTGGGTGTATCGCGTGTGAGGCGGCGGAGCGTACTCATTTTGATATAGTTTGATTCGTCATAGCGGAATTCATTTTGGAGGCGTATGAAGAATCACAGCAGTTGTTTATCTCTAATGGAAGCCTCAACGTGAAGCGGATGCATATTTTCGACAATGACTTTTATTCGACTCTCCTCCTCTTGAGACGTCAGGCGTCGGTTATCCATTGTGCGAAAATTTTCTGGCGGTAAGTCGGGGAAATCACGTTGTCTAGCAGATGCACACAGTTGGGGTAAAGCACCACCCGCTAACACATCAGCATGACAGTGATTTGACGGGTTTTGACGACTCGTCGAAGGCTGGTTGGATGCGGCAACTGGCAGCAGCGGACAATATTCCAGAATGGGCTCTGCAAGCGGTGCTGGTCGAGCAGTTGTTAGGACATCATACGATGGCGATTTCGATTTGTTGGCAGCAATTTGTTCCTTTTTCTCTAGCAATGCGTTCATGATGATTATTTGTCATTGTTCCATTTGTTCAAGCTGGCCGGCATATTTTTCCTCCAGCCCCAAAAATCTTGCCTCGACAACAGGATCAGATGGGTTTGATTGGCCTCTGTTGCTGTTAAAAATGCTTACCTGTGCACAGGGAGAGGGCGCCACTGCTGAAACTACTTGCCTAGCCGATGCACTCAGACTTGAAGCTGCAGGCAGAGTTGCCGGCAAACCGTGCACCAAAGATTCATTTAAAACATTACCAAAAGTTTGAGAAGAAGGCGCCAGAGAAGAATTCAAATTTAAAAGGGGTGCTATCACAGAATTTGAGTTGAAAAAGGGTGCCATAGT
The DNA here is from genome assembly GCA_963922205.1 of Romanomermis culicivorax. Lineage (NCBI taxonomy): Eukaryota > Metazoa > Nematoda > Enoplea > Mermithida > Mermithidae > Romanomermis > Romanomermis culicivorax. Next base: position 692,317 of record CAWUHX010000106.1, on the reverse strand, counting down.
GGAAAAAACACTCACTGGCTGCGGGACATCACCTATGGTAGTTGGCTGATGAGCAATGGTTGCTGACGTCGGGGCCTCTTGTGGAAAAGCAATTTGATGGTCTGTGAACCTTGCTGACGTTACGGGGCCTTGTGGAAAAGCATATTGATCATCACAGCTGCTTGTGATGTTGCAGCGCCTTGTAGAAAAGGATTTTGATAGTTGCCGCCTCTTGTTGATGTCGCGGCGCCTCTTGGGAAAGCATTTTGGTGGTTGGCGCACCTTGCTGATGTCACGGGGCCTTGTAGAAAGTCATTTTGGTGGCAATCCATTGTTGATATCGCGGTGCCTCGTGGAAAAACATTCTGGTGATAGGCGCTCATTGCTGATGTCGATGGGCCTTGATAGGGAAATTTGGAAAAATCTGCTTTTTTAGGAAAGTTTTCGACTTTTTTCGACCCACCTCCAAATTTGGAGTTTACCCTCCAAGCACCCATTTTCCCTCAAATGGGATCTTTTGAGGGAAAAAACGATATGAGGAAAAAGTTTTTGGCAAGATTTTCATTTCAAAAAAAATTTGTGAGTTCAGAAACGAGAAGATCCGTTTCGGTGAAAATTTTCCCGTGCCAACCGCTGGTTTCAGATGTTGCGAAAACTCATTCTCCAGCCTTCCAAAATTTGTTCCGGCGCTCAAGAACAAGAAATAAACTGACTTCGATATTCTTAACTTGAATCACAGAAAAGCTAATGGCAGTTCAATTCATAGAAAATCTATCATTAATATGTTTTCAATTGTTGTTGAATACCAATCTGTCGTTCACTAACCAGACTAGTATTTTCCCCATTTTTGCAATTTGGTCACTGAAAACACCAGAATGTTTGTGTATATACCGAAAATGCAGAACTCATGGCCACATTTTAATCGTTGTTGGAAACGTTGAAAATTTTCAGAAAATGAGGAAAAAAATTTTGGGTAAGGTCAACTATCCAAAACCATAATGACATAAGCTCAAAAAAGATTTTGATGTTTCCAATGCGAAGCACCGAAGAATTTTTTGGGTATCGACAATCTGCTTTTTCCCTCAAATCGCGCTTTTGAAGACAAAATATTCGGAAAAAGAAAAAAATTTGGGGGTCGGATACTAAAAAGATGCATTTTGGTGCATTTTAGCAGGTCCGAATCTCAAAATTTATGGCGCTTCGTGCCAGTTATAACTTTAATAATCATATTATTCATTAACTAGCTCAGGAGCGGCTTCTAGCATGTCTATCTTCACTTAACATTTAATCTTTAATAGCTTTCATCACTTAAAAAATATTACCTCATGTTTTAATTGGTTATCTTCAATATTTTATCTTTATATTCCATGAAGATCTGCATTTTTCCATTGAAACATTTTTTGATAAAGATGAACGCGTCAACTTTCTAAACTTTTCGAAGGAATTGTTTCCCTCTTAACATAAATTGAATTCGAAAGCTTAATGAAAGTATTTTTGCTTTTCGGTCAAGTTTTTGAAAGTTTATGAATAAATAAATAACTGATTTAATTTCTCAAATGATGAATTTCTAGAAATTACGATTTTTGAACAAAAATTTCTAATCTAATTCTTGGAATATGTAAGTGTTGGGAGAATTGATTTTCCAGTGCCGCAGAATGTCAACACCCAAAAATTTTTCGGGCGCTGCGCGCCCGAAACATAATTTGTTTTTAAGGCAGATTCATACTTCGTCCAGCATCCAGTGTCTGGCATCGGGCATCTGAAAATTTTTAGATTTTTCATCCCGGCAATCCGGCACTGGATGACGTCATTTTTTTCCTTTTCCCAGGCTGCCGTCTCATTTTTTTGCCGGAAGACTGGAATTTTGCCGGATGGGAAGAGTAGAAACAGTTTGTACTTTTCCGGATGCCGGAAAGCATATTTTGTATGTAATTTCAATTGAAGCGCATGTTTGATTTATTTTTTCATATACAATGTATGCAAGAGATATCGATTTTTTTAGTTGGCAAAATTTTTTGTTTTTAATCACAGCGTTCATTTATTTTTTGATTGCTGAGTATTTTGTATGTTTTTTTCGTTCTTGAAAGCATATATATATGTGCAGGGTAGTCATATAAAGATTTTTTTCTAGGCGTAATGATAGTTTGGTCACGCCTATGGAAGACTGACAAATTTCTCTACAATAAATAGTACGAAATTACTAGATCAAGCAAGTTTTCTTCGTCTGACATCGTAATAATTACGAGTAGAGATGGAAAATAATATTATATATATTTTCCAGATGCAATTTCTCCTGAAACAAAATACTGCACAGATTTCAAAGTATTTCAATATAGTAAAAGCAAGAATAAATTGACATCCGGCATTTCCGGCGCCGGAAGAAGTATGAATTGCTATCCCATCCGGCAACTTGCCGGAAGCCAATTTGGCGGATGCCGGAAACCAAATTGCTGGACGCCGGACACTGAATGCCAGAAGCTAAAAATAGCTTGCCGGACGCCAGATGCCGGATGAAGTATGAATCCGCCTTTAGCCTCTCACTTCTCATTGTAGTGGCCTGAACACTCGATTTATCTAATCAAAAGTCATTATGCTATTGGATAGTCTGCTAGAAAATTCGTTACACAATGCGTAGACTTCAAACTCGAAAATTTTAATCTCTCTTCACTTTTAATGAGTGAATGTCTCCAAAAATATCAGAATGTTATTAGAAGCTCAAAAACACTTGAATAAGGCGTATATGAGCATTTTCAAACAAAAAATGACTTGCGGAGAAAATTTAGACCCCTTTCTTCATTAGGGGAAAAGTCCGGCGAGAAAAAACAGTGCTGCGATGCTGGAAATCGTTTTCCGGAAATTTACTTCCAGAATTAGATCCACATTTTCTGTTTAAAAATTCGATGTCCTAGAAATTTAGAAAAGCTACGAGTACAAGTTTCCGATGACTACTTCCATATAGCTTTTGAATTCAATTTACGCTAAGGAAGGAACAATCGTTCCAAGAAGTTTAGAAAGTTGACGTATTGATTTTTCTGAAAAATGTCTGAAATCCGCGCCCTAGATGGGTAACAAATAATGATGATCGTTAAAGTCCTAGAAATGAAAGAAAATTGTGAAATTTGGACCCTTTAAAATTCGCCAAAATGCATCTGTTCCATATCCTTGCCATACATGCACATAGAGGAAGTAGGGGAGTATACCCTCCTACCGGAGACCCTGGGCACCACCTGTCCCGAAAAAAACACCCCCTGAACATTTTCCAATATAGCTTTTTTGATGATTTTTATGCGTATTTTCTAGAAAAAACTTGCTTGCGGAAATTTCTTTTGTTTCTTTGCTCACCCACCCTTTATCCCCCCTCAATGAAGAGTCCGAGGACACCCCTGGAAAATTCTTGCAGGGTGTGTCTGATCCTAGCGCCAAATTTCTTTACTCTTCAAAATTTTTCCCCTCAAAAAGCAAGGTTTGGGGAAAAACAATGGTCAGAATCGAGAAAAACCAGCCCGAAAATGAAGACCAATTTTTTTGCGGGGGCTGTCGATATATCCATCTCAAATGAAATTTAAAGATGGATGCAAGAAAAAATTTTGTACGCAGAAATTAATAAAAGTGCGCAATATTTGTTTGAGTCTCAATTTCCACTCATTTTTTTGCCGGAAGACTGGAATTTTGCCGGATGGGAAGAGTAGAAACAGTTTGTACTTTTCCCGGATGCCGGAAAGCATATTTTGGATGTAATTTCAATTGAAGCGCGTGTTTGATTGATTTTTGCATATACAATGTAAGCGTGATTTTTTTAGTTGACAAAATTTTTCGTTTTTATGCTGAGTATTTTGTATGTTTTTTTTAGTTCTTGAAAGCATATATATGTGCAGGGTAGTCATATAAAGACTTTTTTCTAGACGTAATTATAGTTTAGTCACGCCTATGGAAGACTGAAAAATTTGACAAATTTCTCTTCTATAAATAGTACAAAATTGCTAGATCAAGCAAGTTTTTTTTTTGTCTGACATCGTGATAATTAGGAGTAGACCTGGAAAATAATATTACAGTCGAACACGGTTAATGAACACCCCTAGCGGACCGAAATAAAAGTGTTCACTATCCGTAAGTGTTCATTATCAGAACTCCGTCAAATTCAACAAATTTTACTTCAACATGAATCACTTATCATCATTTAAAAAATGACGTTATTTTAGACTGTTTCAATGAAGCAATATGACTTGTATCCATAAAATCATCAATAGAATTTACAGAGGCAAGTATTTCATCAGAGGATTCCTTTGAAAACAAAAAAAAGTGTACATATTATCTGTACACATCGTGTTTACTAAGCGTAGATTAAAGCGTGTTCAATATCCGTCAACACGTGTTCATTAAACGTAGAATTTAACGTGTATCAAGATATGCAGAGATTCTACCAGGTGTGTTCATTATCCGTTAACCGTGTGCTCATTTACCATATTATCAACATATAAGAAACTATAGGAATTGAGTTGGGACTGTGCTACAGCGTGTTTATTAAGCATAAATGCTCAATATCCAGAGTGTTCATTAACCGTGTTCGACTGTATATATATTTTCCATACGCAATTTCTCCTGAAACAAAATACTGCACAGATTTGAAAGTATTTTAACATAGTAAAAGCAAGAATAAATTGTCATCCGGCATTTCCGGCACCGGAAGAAGTATGAATTGCCATCCCATCCGGCATCTTGCCGGAAGCTGATTTGCCGGAAACCAAATTGCCAGATGCCGGACACTGAATGCCAGAAGCTAAAAATAGCTTGCCGGACGCCGGATGAAGTATGAATCCGCCTTAAGAGCGATTTTGCGGAGAACAACCAATGGCAAGCTACAACTGAACCAAAATTTCGGTTCCGTTTCGTTACGTTCCGTCGATTGCATTCTGTTCCGTTCCGCCAAAAAAGGCGCGTATAAATGACCCTTTAGACCGTATGTATGAGCTTGGAGCTTGGGTATGGCACGCCCATTGCGGGGCATGGTGGGACTGGGGGTCCCTACAAAGTGCAGTTTTTGCATGTTTATGGAGCCCTGCCGGCATACCTGTATCCAGGATTTTCAAAAAAAGGGGGAGATTTTCCAATTTTTTTAGAATTTACTGAATAAAAAGGAAATAAATTTTCGCAGTAAAAACGACTTATTTTCAGTTAGTTTGTGTGCTTGGATTAGTGGTTAAATTTTATGTTTGACGAAGAGTATGTAATTTAATTTGGCAATTTTGATTTATAAGTACAATGATATTGCTAAAAATTTTATTCTAAAAAAATTTAGGAAGGAATCCCCCCCCTTCCCCCATACGGGCCTGCCTACCAAACACCACTTGCACATAGTGGCCAAGTGACAACAGGCAACCTGTAATTTGCACCTATGCCCGAAATTATGAAAAAAACAAGCTTCTAGCTCTTACCGTTTTGGCTCTAGGGTGGGGGGACATAATTTTGGGGACCAAGTATATTAAGGTAAAATGGGGTGACTTTGATCAGAGCATGGCATTAGATAACTATTTGAGATCAGCAGGTAATTTTAGCTGTGTAGAAAACCCCGTGTGGTTTCCCCTGATCAAAGTCACCCCACTTTACCTTATAGGTTGACGCCATACATGTAATTGGGGGGGGGGGAAGTGCTATGGGAACCCCCCAGAAATCGTCGACCATATGGCTAGCCATTGGGCGACCGCCCCTCCCCCCAGGAATTTCCAATCCTATGGCTAGCCATATGGTAGTGGTAGCCCTAGGGACCCGGGAGAATACTGAAAAATGTCAATTTTTTGATGAAAAATGCCAATTTTTGAACAAAAAATGGTCAAAACCGTCAATTTTCTCGGCGCTTCGCGCCATAAATACATTTTTTAGACAGAAATTACTATTTTTTGAACCGTTTTTCGGACTTTTTTCGTGAAAAAATCGATTTTTTCCCTCCAGAGACCCATACCCCCAAAATTTTGGGAATTACTGACCCCCGGTCCGAAAAAGTGGCCCGACACCCCCCCACCAGACCTCGGGGCTCCGTTACATGCATACCCGTATCCAGGATTTTCAAAAAAGGGGGGAATTTTCGAAAATTTTTTCAAAATTTACTGAATAAAAAGAAAATCAAACTCATTTAAAGACGACTTATTTTCAGTTAGTTTATGTGTGCTTGGATTAGTGTCTTAATTCTATGTTTGACGAAAAGTATGTTAAATATAATAATTTAATTTGGGAATTGTGGTGTATAAATACAATGATATTGCTGAAAATTTTTTTCTAAAAAAAATTTAGGGGGGAATTTCCCCCCTTAAATAAGGGCCTGGTTACATGCATGGTTGACGCTATCGCGCCACCTTTGATAAACTTGTTGCATACCTGTAATTGGGGGGAGGTTGGGGAGGACGCCCACCCCCATCTTGGTCGAACCCTATACCCAACCCCCCGCCCCCCCAAACTCGAGGAAATTGGAAAAAATTTGGGAAAAATTGGCTTTTTTTGGCCCTTTTCGGCAAAATTTTCGAAATTTTTTCGACTTTCAGGGGATTTTTCGACCCCCCTCCCCAAAATTTTGCAAATGTTGGGACCCCCATCCCAAAATGTTGGGTTTAACCTCCCTCCCCAACTGGTCGGAGTCGGGCCTCTTACAGAGGTATGGCTTGATCAGTGTTTTTTTTTGTGCCAAAACATGGTTTTTGGCACAAAAAAATTTGGAATGGCACAAAAAATTTTGAGCGTTTGTGCCAATTGGCACAAATTTTTGGGCCGGTCAAGCATTAATTTTCCTTGATTTTTAGACGTTTTTGGTGCTGAAAATGCAAAAAATTTTTGGCGCTTCGCGCCGACTCAACGAAAATAGTATTTTCTATACGTATATTTGACCTGAACGCGAACGATTTCTCTTCGAACAGTGTATTAGTATCGTTGCAGTAAACTTTATAGGCTGTCAATGACTGATGAATGAAAAGAAATTCTGAATATTCTCTGTTCATTCAGTCAGATTCGGATTTAAAAGTGAAATTCTTAGTTTTTGTGTTTGATTGATTGAAAACTTACTCAGTTTTCGACTCTAGTTTCTCTGGTCTTTACTTTGTTGTTATAGATATTCATATTTGTAGCCAAAAATTGAATCAATTTTTATTTCCTGAACAATTCGAGAAGATTTATTTGAATTTTCTCAGCATTCCATTTCTTTTTGAGTCGTCGTGTACTATTTACTTGCAGTTTTTTCTAGTCTCACTGACATGGTTAGCTGAAAAATAGGCAGGGCATGATTCTTACAAAAAATTAATGCGTTGAACGTTAACTTGTTATCAAACTATTGGCATATAATTGGTGTTCCTCAAGGAAGTGTGTTAGGTCCAACATTGTTCCTGATATTTATAAATGATCTGAGTGATATAATTAAAAGTGATCTCTATCTATTTGCAGATGATGCTAAAATTTTTAATGATGCATGTAATACAGTATTAATCCAGGAAGATTTGAACAGTTTCTATAATTGGTCTGAGGAATGGCAACTCAGTATGTCATTGCCTAAATGTGCAGTCTTACATTTGGGGAAAAATAATCCATCAAATCAGTACAAAATTGGTGAATGTGATCTTGATGCTGTCACTGAAATGAAAGATCTTGGTGTTTATGTTGATGAAAAACTCAGTTTTGTTCCGCACTGTGATTACATGATCAAGAAGGCTTCTAGGGTATCAAATCTAATTTTTAAATGTTTCAACTCAAATATAAATGAATTGAAAATCAGGGCATTTAAAACTTATGTTCGCCCAATCCTTGAGTATGGTAGTCCTATTTGGAATCCTTCTCTAATGGGTGAAATACAAAGGGTAGAGAAAGTTCAGAGGTGGTTCACAAAACGATTATATGGTTTTAACTCTAGGAATTATCAAGAAAGATTGGAGTCCGCCAGTCTGCATTCTCTTGAATTTAGGAGAACTATAACTGATTTATGCTATGTTTATTCTATAATCTGTAACAGCACTCTAGACTCAAATAATTTTTTTGGTATACAGTAAATTTAATTATCGTATTAATAATCCATATAAATTATATAAGACAATATTTCGTACACGATTACTTGAAAAAGATTTTTGTAATAGATATATTGATACGTGGAATATGTTACCTAGTCATGTTACATCTGCCGTTAATGTTCATGTATTTAAAAAACGATGCATTGCGTTTTTGAGCTTATATCCGCGCGATACTAATCGCCTTTAAGCTCGTGATAATATTTTTTTCTTTATTCTTTTGTGAATGTATTTTTTCTAATGACGAATAAGCTATTCTAAATTCTATTCTATTCTAAACTTTTCCGCAGTAGCACAAATTTTTTTAGCCTTTTGTGCCAATTGGCACAAATGTCTGTGCACAAAAAAAAAACGCTGGGCTTGATGTTATCGTAGTGTAATATTTATTTGCTTTATCGTTCGTAGTAAAATTTTCTTCTACTTGTACAGTAATTTTCATTTACGCATCTAATGAATCATTGAGTAATTAATTCATGCATAATTGAGAGGACGAAGTAAGAAAATTAAGACAACATAACAAGGTGCACAAGTTTTCAGACAAAAAAAGCTGAAATGATGAATCCAGAGCTACAGTAAGAGGAGAATCTGACGCTGTATATTATGTTTCAGTACAAGCCTACATTTTACTATAGACATGATATAAATTCTTTTAGTCTAGCGGACTATGGTCTGTTTTTTATAAAATGCTTCCAAATAGAAAAGTGACACGAATCAGTACTGTCGTCAAAATCGTTTACATAAAGTTCTTTTTGTAAAATTTTTCACTCTAAAAATTGCCAAAGCTCAGGTCAGTATGCTCACAAATTTCCAGTCCTACATGATATTTTGTTCATCAGAAAATAGCAAAAATCTGAAATACTACTTGCTTTCCACTTTCATTATTTGGAAGCATTTTAAGAAAAACAGACTATAGTATACTGAGATCGACGACTTTATCATGTAAATCGGATAGATTTTAATGAATTTGTATACAATTATAATTTCACGCATTTTCCATTTTCAATGGACATAAAGCTGCCCTCAAAAGAATTCAGAGGTAAAAAAGAATGATACAAGCCAGTTTTCAGAGGTAAAAAGGGATGATACCACCCAAACAACAACAATTTTTGCTGCAACGATCACGCAGCAATCAATTTTCATTGCATAATTTCTTCTGTAGGGGTCGCCTTTTTTCAATTAATAAAATGGTAATTATGTAAAACAATTTTGCAATTTCATATGTATGGATGCTCTCAAATCTCCTGTAGCACATACACATTATGTAACTGTCTCGTATTACGCAAAGTATTATCTGCAATAAAAGATTTCCAGCTATTTGAAAATACCATCTAATGAAACTTCACAAACTTTTGTGAAAACCTTGTTTTGTTTAGTACTTGTTGTCACAATAATGCATTCATAACTTATCTGTAAGTGTTTTTTTGCTATTATTCAAAAGAATTTAAAAGCCACATTACTTAGAATTTATTCATTTATATTTTTTAACTTTGATACTTTAATCAGCTAAAACACCATTTGTACTTTCTTAATTTCATATTGCAACGGTTCCTTCTCACTGGATGGTAGCTTCTCTACCACCGACTGCACAGCCCTGCATCGCCTGTTGCGACTGCAGCAGTGCCCGTCACAAACTCCAGGTCTGGGCCGGTGACTTGGCTGAGCAACATCAAGTCTACGGGTTCAGAGGAAAATGCGCGAAGGTCGCGCATCGTCACAATATTCTTTTTTAATGTGTGCTGTTCAGAAGATGTTCACACTTTATGACAATGTTTATACTTTACTACATATTCCAATACGTCAAAAAAACTTAGTAAAAAGAATGAGCCAAAAATTCAGTTATCTGAAAATTGATTAAATTTCACTTATCAGATTTCTTTCTATCTGGTTTTCATATGATGCTAATGACAAATGCACATGACGGTTTATTTTAACACCACCAAGTTTCATAGCGAACGAACAGGTTTGTCCATTAATACACTATCGTGGCTGGCTGCTTTTGAAGTGAACGTCTCTCTGTACAGAAAACGAAGCATAGTAATTTCAGTTCATTTAAATGTTGCAAAAAGTTTGCAGATATTGGCAGCAGTTTGAAGCATTTCATAATAATCCACAAGATGCGTTCTTAGTTGCACACAAAAGAAGGGTAGGAGTTAGAGTAATGTTTTAAAGATTATTGATCAGTGGTACATCAAACTAACATGTAGGCAATGCGGAAAAATGCACAATTTGCATAATGAGTAAGTTATAAGTAGTGTATATTTGAAATGTTGGTGTACTGGTTAACATGACGCAAAGTGAACTTGAAGTATATTGATTCATGCGTGAAGCAGACTGCAAAAGTGGATGAAATAAACAGTTACCCCCCATTTGTCATTCAGCATTATGTGAAAACCAGCTAGAAGGAAATCTGATAAGTAAAATCGAATCAATTTTTTAAATAGTAACTGACTGCTAAAATCAATGAATACACTATGAAACTTGGTGGTGTTAAAATATACAGTTACGTGCATTTGTCATTTGGCATCATATGAAAACCAGACTGATTTGACGAAAAAACAATGCTGCAATATATTGCTAACTAGTTTATTAGAAAATGCCCCGATGGGGCAGAAAAAAGTTGAGTATACTTGCTTGGATAGTTGCCAAGCTATAAAAAAAGTGGACCAGATTTTTGAGAACTACGGTTAAAGTTGGAAAATATTCACTTTCGTTATATTGGGTATTCATTCTTTCTCAAAAAAAATTTAGTGTCTGTGAAAAAGTAATTCTGCAACTGAGTGCATCAACACACTTTCCAACCAAACATGTACATCTCCGAAATTTTGAGGAGGGTACAGGGGTGGACCTTGATTTTCTAGTGTTTTTTGAGACAAAAAAAAGTTGACCAAAAGAATTTTTTCCATAACACATAGAAAAAATTCACTTACGTTATTTTGGATTTTCATTCTTTCTCAAAATAATGTGCATTTTGTATCGTGCATTTTGTCCTTCCCCTGGCATCAACTACAGTAAAATTTTTTTACATAAAAATTATATGCACATGACTTCAAATGTGAAGAAATGGTAAACTGATAGCATTCTAACTACCGACCTATTAAAAACTTCTGCCTCTCCCACTAGCTGAAAAATGGGAGGAAGGCATACTATACTCATAATCTTGACATTGAGCTCGTTATAGTCCTGATGACATTCAAATTATACTGAACTTGAGATCAAACTAAGTCGCCTTTGTGTTCGACATTATCTTGAGCTCGAGCTTAGACCCCTTTAGTGCATCTAGGCCTTGGTTACTTACGGCGTGAATTCTATACAATATGTTACATAAAATGAGTGAATTAAACATATCTTACACAATCGATTTAGTTCTAAGAAGACTTTGTGTTGCAGCCTTTTCTAAAAAAACTGAGTCGGATTTCAAGTGCCACTTTCCCAGAGTTGATTCTTGTTTTATTGACACTAAATTTAGAAAAAAAGCTCAACGCAGTTAGAAAAACACATGTGTTAGTGAGAACATGGGGAGTACAAACTACTCCAGGGGTTTTAAAACTGAAAATTTGTTATGAATAAAAATTTTTGGTCAACTTTTTTTGAATTTTTTGTCTCAAAAAACCAAGGTTCATCCCTGTTCTCTCCTCAATATTTCGGAATTTTGGAGATGCACATGTTTGGTTTGAAAGTGTGTTGATGCACTCAGCTGCAGAATATACTTTTTCACAGACATAGAAAATTTTTTTTGAGAAAGAAGGAAAATCCAATATAATGAAAGTAAATTTTTTCCAACTTTAACCCAAGTTCTCAAAAATCTAGTCCACGCCGCGCGGTACCGCGTGGCGAAGTATGACAGGGCCTTTAGACTTGCCCATCGTAGTGGGCCTCTCAGTCTATAATTGGGCCAAAATTCGAATGTTGGAGTTCTTTTAATTACAAAAATATTTTGACCCTTCTAATTATCGGGTCGGTGCCAGATCCGCTACCTAGTGCACATCCGCTACCTAGTGCACAACCGCTACCTAGTGCACAACCGCTACCTAGTGCACATCCGCTACCATAGTCAGATCCGCTACCTTGCACATCCCCTACTTTCTGCTGAGATAAGTAACACGTTACATTTACTTTTTGCGTTGAATAACCTAGGCAGTATTTCATTATGGAAGAATGTACAGTATACATTTACAAATTATTAGGCTCATTAAATTTTTTTTACCAATTATATGGCGCATATATCGCGAAAATTAAAAATTTCATTCGTTAAAAATTGGGAAATATGCGGTTGCAACCGATGCGACTCAAAATTTTCTATTGTCCCCGTATTTTCAGAAGTAAATGCAAGACATTGTGTTCTGCCAAATGCGTGCCACGAACCCCGGTGAGATGCAGGGGTTTGTTGTTCTAAACGCAGGGTTATCCCAATAATTTTCGATAGAAATGAGATAATTGCCATGGATCCACGTTTGCTGAAAATAATCAGTCCTTGGTCTACTCAGGAGGTATATTCAACGATAGCTTTTTTTTAATTTTGAACTCAAAATGATAAAATATTTGAGCGTAATTAAAAAAAATTAAAAAACAAAACGAAAACGATATATAATGGTACAGGTAAAGAATGAAAAACGTCCGTCTAGGCTGATTGTTCTGTCACTCGAGGTGCTTGTGTGGTCACTTTGTTATGTAAATAAGAATTTTCACGCATTAGAATGTGAATGCGTGGACATTTTTATGATTTTATCACGTATCTTCACTCATTAGTGACTTATCTTTAGGTAGACTCTCTGCAGTATCACGTTTTTTAACCATTCTTGCGGTTCCATAAAAGTGGCAAACAAAATATTTTTTTACCACGCGGAACGCCTACTGTATTCCATTTTCTTTTATTCTTTTGTCTTCGGAAAACCCTTATGAAAACAATAGCAAAACCTTTTTCACATTTTTTGCTGTCTAGTAACGGATCTGACAATGGTAGCGGATGTGCACTAGGTAGCGGATGTGCACTAGGTAGCGGATGTGCAGTAGGTAGCGGATCTGCTACCCAATCTAATTATCAGTGTATGGAAACAGCACTGATAGTATCTACCTCACGATTTCTACTACAAATTTATTAGATATTGTTAGACCTGGACTAAAAGACAATTTTTTGAATAATATTTATCCTAAATGGTTTGTAACAAACCCAGATCAAAAATGAACTCCAGGCCTACTTAAAGAAGAATGGCGAGGGACAGCAATGTGTTGTTTGTCCGCCAAAACCTACATTGGAGTAAGAGAAAAAGAAAAAAGTTAGCTGCAAGGGTCTAATGAAAAAAAATAATGATATGATCTTTGAAAAATATGTCAGTGTTCTGGATACCAAAGAACCGTGGAGTGGTGAAAACATTGGGTTCAGGATGCAAGGGGGCTGTTAAATGTGGACGTACGTCCAACAAAAACAGGGTCTCCCTTTCCTTTATGTCAAAAGGAAAGTTCTGGATGATGGTATAACAACTATACCGTTGGACTTGTAAATAGAGAATTATGTATTTTTTTCATTTTTATTTTTGAGTTTCTTCTGCTCATATTTTACTCATCTTTTTGCTTCTACAATGTAGGTCATTTCTTTTTATTTTTCTTTTCATATTTATTTTTCATTTTTATGTGATTGATTTGTCTATTTTTATGTTTGTATTTGTCTTGCTTCTGCTAAGCAGGAGTAGTGCTTCTACAGGGTACTAGGTGCATGGTGAGGAGCCAATGACGGGCTAGGGTCAGGTAGAAGCCAGCAGTGTAATGGCGCCAGGTGCATGGTGAGAAAGCCAATGACCGCCTGGAGTTGGGCACTGCGAGTCATACTATGTATGGTGGGTGTCTTCTGTAAAAGGGAGGCACTTGGTGTCACATATGTACCAGCCTCCACGTGGCTGACACTGGGGCTGACTTCAAAGGGTCAGTGCTAATGGGTACATAACAATAACATAGGATCATATTTATACTTTAAATATGAGAAGAGAAAAAAAATATACATAATGTATGATGAAAATTCTAAAAAAAGAGATATAATCTTAAATTATGACTATGAGTGATTTGCAGAGAAAAGATGTAAGCAGTACCTGAGCATAGAGTATAAACAACAAGTAAATGTTTATGCCACTGATTTGTGCTATGTACATATTGTAATGGAAAAGAATGATCTATATTATTGATTGCATACTCGTAAAATGAATACTAATATATGCTTCAGGTTGTGTGTTTGTCTTTTTGGTTAACAAGATGATGACTTGGATTATTGATTATATCACGAGAAGTGACAAAGTTTAAAATATTATCTTGTATTTTCTGTAAATTTTTGATCATAATTTTTTCCAAGAAATGGTCCTGTAAAAACCAGTTTTTGTACAATAGGTGTTTTCGCGTTTTCTGCACCAAAAGTTACATATATGCACAACACTTCACTTTTTTCTGCCGGATTTTCGTTATTGTTTTAATATGTTCAAACTTCTATATTTCTCAGCAGGTGCAGTCAGATCAATCCAAAAACACTAATGGGTTTTCGGGAAATGGGCCACTCTGGCCCATTAGGATGTGTGGAAGTGCAACAGATGCCCGTAAAGCATAAATATAGAATGGGACTGTAGTGACAGAACCTACATCTCAAGTGGTAGGCGGATGTAGTTTGGGGGTAGACCCCTTCTGGAAGTATGGAAAGAGATCAGTCGAAGAATTGGCTACTCATTGGAGAGTTGTTTTTGATACTGTTTCTCTTGCGTTTTGGTGTGTAACATGAATGTTATTGCTGTTTTTGTGGATAGCAAACTATCCCAACTTTACATTAGTTTTTCTTTGTGGGTACTACAGTACCCCTTTCTCCTATTTTTCAGGGCCGCCTGCACTTCGCATTATTCCTTCCTTTCCATGGGCAGGGTCATTGCCCCATTTTATTTATTCGCCAGCATTGCCGCTCAACCCAAACCCTCCAATCCTTGGTGCACGTCTGACCATATCCGATCGATTCATAACATAAGTTGTAACATTTTATTTATTGTTGTTACTGTAAACTAGTAAAATTAGAAAAACCCAGTCCCATTTGTCAACGTTTCGGGGACTAATAATCCTCCCAAAACCCCACCCCTGACAATCATATAGAGTATTATGTATGCTTTGTGCTGGGTACTTTGTTTGAATGACCCAAAAAATAACAGCTTTAGTGTGTTGAGAAACTTTTTCCTGGCTATTTGCTTATAAAAGCTGATGTCATTGCAAGCATGGCTTAAATTTTCTTTTTTCAAGCCTACTAGCTATGTTTATGATGACTGGAAAAAATGTGCTGGAGTAGCTCACAAAGATAAAAAAAAGTCATTGTAAAGGTGCTTTACTTAGCCAGTTCATAAAGAAAAATGTGTAGAATATTCATTGTTGCCCTTTTAAAAATAATGATGTAGTAGTGAGTAAGCATGAAGCTAGGATGTGTTTCCTTCTTTAAAGACTTGTTTTTTAAAATGATGATGTAATGCAGCTAACAATGCTCCTCTACTGGCCAAACATAGTAATAGCTTATGAGCTAGCCTGCTAAAAAAGTTTCAACTTTTAGGCAGCTATCTAAATAAGGGTCCAAAGTTTAAGCTAGCTGAAGCTTGCCTATACTTTGCACAGGGGGGAGCTTGCCGTTTTTTTCCAAGTCCAACACCTATCTTTTGCATAGGCCGGGGAGCTTTTTACGACTAAGGGGGGTCACTATACTACTATTGATTATCTAGTTCTTAGTGGTTGATGGTCTATCTCCAAGTTCTCTATTCCGTTTTTGGTGTCTGAATCAGTTTGGTCTTGAAAACACACAAAACATGATCTGGTGCTGAGATGTAAGTCATCTGGTACCGAGTAGCATGCAGTTGAAACTTTTGTCCAGGTGATTTATAAGTGATTTAAAGTTATAAACATTAGCTACAGTGACACTTTCTAACCACATAGTGTAAGTAATAATATAGAAAAATTATAAAAGAACTGAAATCTGGTGCAGGGCACCAAAAAATTTTCACTATTTTCCATTTTATAACACATAAAAATGCACCTCCAGGCAGGAAATCCCATAGCCTAATCAAAATCGAAATCACTTTGCAACTTGACCATACCTGTATCTGGGATTTTTAAAAGAGGAGGAATTTTCCAAAAAATTTTTAGAATCATTTTTGCAGTAAAGACAACTTATATTCAGTTAGTTATGTGTGCTTGGAATAGTGGCTGAATTTTTTGTTTGACAAAAAGTATGTAAAATATAATAATTTAATTTGGGAATTGTGATGTATAAGTAAAATAATATTGCTGAAAATTTTAAATCTAAAAAAACTTGGGGGGAATTCCCCCCTACCCCCGTCTAAATATGGGCCTGAACTTGACAGAAAAAATTTGGTTTAGCATGGACAGGAACTTAGTGGGCAAAAAAATCTCTGAACAACAGCCTAGCTGTACAAAAAGTACTTTAGATCTTTTTATTGAAAATTTCAACTTGTGAATCAGGTTGCTTAGTTGTCAACTATTTCTGATTCCACCTGGTACATTGCATACACTTCATATTTCCATAGTTATCATAATTTGTTTCAATGCTTCGCAATGGAACATAAAACACTTATTTTGTAAACACTTGTGTCAAACATTTATTTGGATTAGGTTAGGTATGGGTAGGCATTGAGCTACAGTATTCAACATAAAATAATTTACATTAAAATTATGGAGTCTCAAGTTAAACAAAAGATCATCTGCTTTCATTCTGAGGAACTGCAGAAGATTGATAACACTCTGAGCTCAAGTAACTTCCAATCAGGGACAAACTGAGAAGGCAGACCAAGAATTGAGTTGCAAATGTAGACTTGCACACTGGGTGGCTCTCCAGAAATCCGGTGTCTAACCTGCCTTCCCTCTGCTGCAAGATTATAGTAAATTGTCCAAACAGGGATGTTGTATTTGGGCGTAAACTCCACAAATAAACAATAATAATATAATTATAAACAATGGCCGTCAGGCCGCCGATTTTACTTTTACTAAAAAATACACAAGAATGACCAAAAACATAAACAACCAGCACTTTTATGCATGGTGTCTATGCAAATTGGTGTTGACACAAATTGTGTCGTCTTTGGCTATTTCTTTGCAACCTGGAGATAGACTATGTCCATCCCTGACAGTTTAATTTTTTCTTTGAAAGTGTGCAAACTGGGAGAATTAACGATATTGGAAGATGAAGAGTTCCAGACATTAATATAATGGTTAAAAAATCGATGTTGTTGTTTATACAGGAAAAGCCATCAGGATTTAGAATTGTTTTTTGTGGATTATGTTGTACATGGTACAGAGGGCAGATTCTAATCTACAAATATCAAGCTTATGTAGACCTAGCCTTTGAAGTCTATCTTCATAGGACAAGCCAGATTTATAACCAAAAATCTTTCTGGTAAATCTACGTTGAACATTTTTGATGTAATGTACATCCACCAAAAAATGTGAATTCCATACTGAACTACGGTATTATAATATTGGAAGTACATAAGTAATGAAAGCCTTTGCTAGAGTATTTTTGTCACTGAAGACGAAAGACTTGAAAATAAAAGTAGACCTATTATTAGAATTTTTAACGATATACCTATAGTGTTCTTTAAACCTCATATTAGGAGATATAAGAATTGCCAAATCTTTAACATAACTTGCATTTGATGGGAGATTTTGATTACAAAGTCTATATTGACAAGATGGATTTTTCACACCCAAATACAAGACATGACATTTTGTAGTAGATATAGCTAATTGCCAAGCAGTAGACCAATTTGAAAGAGTATCAAGGTTTTGTTGAAGAATCATAAAATTTGTAGATACATTGAAAATTTTTCAGTGGTGTGGAAAAAGAAAAATTTCACTTATGATATTTTCAATAATGTCATTTATGTACAAAAGAAACAAAGTTGGACCTAATACACTACCTTGAGGCATACCACTAGACACTTTGAGCTGAGAGAATATTTTGACCCTTTGAAATCTATTGTTAAGAAAATTTGATACCCAGCTTAAAAGGGGACTAGTGCGACCATATTTAGAAAGTTTGAAAAGGAGCTTAGAATGGGAAACTGAGTCAAAGGCCTTGGCAAAGTCAATGTACAATATGTCTAAGGAGTGTCACTTGTCCAACTGATTTACCAAACTGTTGATCTGCCAAAAGATTATGCTGATCAAGGAAACTTAAAATTTTATTATTAATAATTCTTTCCATAATTTTCCATGGGACTGAACATAGGGAAATAGGACGATAATTTTCAACCTGGGGGCTGGGTCACCTTTTTTGAAAATAGGAACAACAGTTGCTAAATTCCATAACATAGGAAGGTGGCTTGTCTGGAAGGAAACTTCGAAAATTGATGAGAGTGGTTGGGCCAAATATGTAGCAAGTTTTTTGATGAAAAAAGCACAAAGATTGTCGGGTCCCAGTGCTGTGGATGGCTTGATGGTTTTTATGGCTGCTAAAACGATTGGAATGGTGAAAGATACTGATGACAGATCAACGTTTGATCTCTGTGCCATTATCCAGTGTAAAAACTAAAGCAAAATAGTCATTAAAAAGTTCACATTTCACAGTATCATCTATGATATTAGAATCTTTATGTACAAGAGGGGGTAGGTCTCTGGTAGAGTGCACGGGATAGTTGACAAAGGTATAGAAGGCCTCTGAGTTGTTTTTTGCAATAATTTGATTTTCTTCCACTAGTTGTTGTTTAAACACCTCTGATCAAATTTGTTCACATATAAAATGGCAAGCTTGCTTGTTAGCAAGGTTTTTGCGTCTTCAATATTTTTTCCATAATTTAAGCTTTTTGGATAGCAAGTATTGAATATTTTTGTTATATTTGGATCTGACAGATTTTTGCTTGATTAATGGAATGTATTTATCGATCAGAGGAGTTAAAACATCATGAAGAACTTCGTACATTTCTTCAGAATTAATACATGGAGAAAAAGGTCAGGCCAAGAAACTAGTGATAACTCAGCTTCAATTGCCTCATAACTTCTTTTGTGAAAATTTCTAAACTTTAGCATTTTATGATTTGTATGAAAACATACTTTAAAATTGATGGTGTTGTGATCACTGTTTGAAAATGGTGGACAGACGCTAACGTTTGAGATATATTTACTACCAAATAGAAGGTCAATAATATTGTTTTCGTGTGTTGGAGTTGTGACAAGTTGTGATAAGCCAATTGATGAAAAATCATCAAAATATCCTGCGTAAAGTTCCAAATCTGGAAATGAAATTGTTTTCCAATCAAATTTTGGAAGATTGAAATCACCAAGAATTATATTATCATGATGTTGATTTGAAATCCAAGTGATAAGGTTACAAAGCCTTAAATCATAGTCAGGATTAGAATTTGGTGGACAATAAACTAGCAGTAACTTCAAGGTGGACTTCTCTGTATTAAGATTTAGCGAAAGTATTTCTGGTAAAAACAAGTCTGTAGGTAGTCGAAGTACATGTAAATTTAAATGTTTTTTAGCAAAAATTGCTACACCACCTCCGATTATACCTTCTCGGTTGCTATGGAAAACATTGTAAGCATTTATATTACACAAAAGTCCATCAGTTATACCACTGTTCAACCATGTTTCTGTACAAAAAATGATATCAAAATCTTGGGTATCAAGTAATATTTTAAGTTCACCAAGTTTGCGCACAATACTTCTAGAGTTGAAGAGAATACAGTTAAGAAGTTTCAAATCTGAAATTACTTTGGGGGCTGCTACCTAGGCATAAATGGATGATGCTAATTTTGACACAATACAATCATGATGGTAATCAATTTTCAGATTTGGTTCACCTTGACTGGTGCATTTCTTTGATTCCAATACAAGTTCACTACGTCATTTTCACTGTAAATACAATAAATCGGGCCTAACAAACAAATTTCTAAGAAAGGGTTGATCATCGACCCACTTTACAACTTGGTTTATCAATTTAATGAATTGCCCTTTGGCGGTGGAGTTTGGACAGCAAATTTTAAGAAAGCGCGGTTTGCCAGGTATGTGGGAGCCATCACAGAAAACTTTAATGATGTCAGAATCGTCCATG
Organism: Romanomermis culicivorax; assembly: GCA_963922205.1. Lineage (NCBI taxonomy): Eukaryota > Metazoa > Nematoda > Enoplea > Mermithida > Mermithidae > Romanomermis > Romanomermis culicivorax. Next base: position 672,229 of record CAWUHX010000106.1, on the reverse strand, counting down.
TTGTTATCCAATTCATCATTATAGGTTGATACTAGCCTTCATATTTCCCTTAAATCATCTTTGGAATCATATAGGCCGAAAAGTACTGCATTCTATTTTTTATTTTGCCGTTTGATTCCATCCCGAATTAAAGATTGGATATAAAATATGTCGAAATTTTGATTAAAATTCGAATCTATTTTGCTGGAATGAATAAGGTTGACAATTGTATTTTTATTTTCAAGGATGTCTAACTGAGAATTAATGAGTTTAATTTGATGTGGTAACAATTGGAAAGTTGGTTTACAATTGGTACAAATAAAAGAAAGGATAAATCCAGCATTAATATAGGCATCACTATGGAAAAATTTGGTAACAGCAGTGGGTAATTTTAGACATTCAGTGTGGCACCACCTAGTACAAAAATCGCAATTAAGGGCATCATTGTGTTGATTATTAACTAATTTTGAACATATTAAACATGGCGAATCATCAGAATTTTCTTTAATATGGTGTGGATCAGTTTGGATTTGAATATCCATTTTAGAATTAGGCAGATTAGGCGGATTTCATGAATTTTGTAAGTTTGGAGTCATAGTTGGGTGTCCATTCAAAGATGTATTGGAGTTTGTATGGCTAACACATTTGGAATCCATGTCTTGAGTTTTTAAGATAAGTTGATCCATATTTCAAATAAAATTCTTCAGCCAAATATGAGCAGACAATGCTCCCTAGGGTAATAAAATTGATAAAAGGAATTATATAGATTATTTACAACATTACACACCATGGGTAATCTTTATTTGTGCAACGTTTTGTGCCATCCTTGTCCTGCTGTGCTTGTCCAATTGTCGCAGCTTAAAATAGCTGGGGCTTCCTAAAAAATCTGTAAAAATTTAATTCCATTATTATATAAAACTTTTTGCTAGACTGTTCATCTGCATCTTCTTCTTTATGTACATATTTTTACAGTATTCAGTTTTCCATTGACCATGTAGTTGAATCACATGATCAGGGATGCCTGCAACTGCTGCAGCAGTTGCTCTTCCTGCCTACAAGCTATGTGTTCCATACTTCTTGGCATCCAATTGTAATCCTGTTAGAATTTATTGGAATTGTTGTCTCAATGTGCTATCATTTTTTCTAAAGATGGCATAAAACAGAAGTTCATTCAAATTTTGTGTTATTTTGGTGGAATAGAAATAATTGAGCAGGGTGTTGCAAGGGCATGACAAGGATAGAACTTTCAGGATCAAGGTTATGTTACCTTCTCTGTTAATGACAGTTTTGCTATGTGGGATAGTTACACTGAAGCAGAAATAGGAACTGAAGCTGATGTCCATAGCCCTCAATTTGAGAACTTCATTTATATGATGGAAACCTCCATAGCCTATAGTTATGATAGCAAGTAGATGAAGGTTGGTGAGGCTAGGATTGTCTATGCAGCGAACAGCAATTTTGTTGATAATTTCAGGAGAGAATGGTTCCTTTCTGTTGCTTTGCTTTGAGGGACTACATCAGGCTGAGTTTAAGATTAATTTTAAAAGGAAGTTTGAACTAAAAGTGTGCAAATTTTTGAGTTTGTGAAACCAAGCAAGAGAGGAGTAGGCATGAACTGCAGATGAATGGCTCCTGAAGGCATCAATGTCAGTTAGATAGGCCTCAAACTCCAAAGGGTTCACTGGAAATATGGTATGATTATAATCCCGTGCACAATGAGACCATTTGTGTGAATGTGTGGTGTAAATCAAAATGGTACTCAAAGCCTAAGAGGACAATAAAGCTGTAGGAATCATTCTGATTTGGGACGTAGATAAGTTTCCATTGGATAGAAAAACGTTTAAATTTGTAAATTTTCAAGGATCCAGGCAACCTGAATGGTGAAAGATTTCGTTGTGAAAGGTATGGGGTCGGTGGGTGTTTAGCAATAAGAATATAGAAGCGAATGTGTGGAAAATATAGACATGGGTGCACGAAGAGCAGAAAAAGCATAGTGACTGTATACTATAGCTTAATGCACCCAAATTGGCTCTATGGAAGTCAGGACAGATGATGCTGTGTGTCTAAAGTATGCACAGGCAATGTTATCCTACAGTATAACCAAAATAAGTTATAATTATATTCTAATGCTTCGCAATGGAACATAAAACACTTATTTTGTAAACACTCATGTCAAACATTTATTTGGGTTAGGTATAAAGTTCGTTTTTTGAGATTTAAAACTGGCAGCAAAAAGCAATTAGACAAGAATTGAAAGTCCTCCGGTTGAAAATACTTTGCTGGAGCATGTCAGGAGTATGACAAACCTTGGAAAATGGTAAAATTTGTATGTCTTTTACAAAATATAATAGTGATCCATCTGGAAAAAGAAAAGGCCATAAGGGGCAAGTCTTCCACTCCAGGACTATGAGAGTAGCCTTGCATCTACAAGTCCGGGCATATTTTATGGTTTCCATAACCAAGTATGGAGATGGCACTAGTCAATGGTTATCTTGCAGTGAAACAATCAACACTTTCAGTTCCAGGAATCCAGAAACAAGAATTAAAATGGTTATCTTGCAGTGAAACAATCAACACTTTCAGTTCCAGGGGTAGTTTCTTGTTTGAGAAATTAGCAAATCTGTCAACTGTATGCGGACCCCATTGCTTGTCAATAGATTTAAAGACATTGTCTCTGATAGACCAGTTGTCTAAGTCTATTATGGGACTAAAAGCATCAGGATCTTGGAATCCAGTGTGTTATTAGTTTAATATCTCCATGTTGACAGATTTCAAAGATTCTAAAAGCCATTTCATTCAACTCAGTCCTCATGCTACATTACTTTATGATGAAAAGAATGGCGTGATTGCCCATGAACCACAAGACTTTGCCACCCCCTAATTTCTTTTCAAAGGAAAGCAAGCTAAAATCTCTGGTTTTGAGCTTGCGCCATGTAGCGCCCTATTCCCTCTGATTCTGTGTCCAGTTCTAGATGAGAAATAACTTGATTCAGCTTATCCATTTGGCAGAAATTTTTTGCAATATTTATGTTAAGTGGAAGAACTAACTTCAGTAACTTTTGATCATCTTTCCTTTCATCTAAAAAGTCTTTTTTGGATTTTTGATGAATGCTCTGTCCACTGACGTGTCTGTCTCTAATAAAACCTTCCTTGTTTCAGGAGCTGTCCAATTTTCCATCAAAACAAATGCGTTCATCAGATGCATACAAAGTGCATGCTATAGACACATGAAATTGCTGTGCAACAGATGGTTCTAAATGTATCCCAGCCAAACGGCTACTCATATTTCTTCTTACAATCTTGTGTCACATTTTTTGTTCTGTTCACTGTTTTCTGTTTTCAGGCAAAACAAAAGGGTATCACTAATTGGCGGAATCCGTGTGTGGATGTAGATGGTGGGTATGGTCTAATCAGGAGATGTGGATCTTGTCGGTGGATATATATATATATCCACTCTTTTTTTGCGGATATTTATGTCTAATCCACAGATGTGGAATCTGCTTTTTCCATGTCTTAAAGGCGGATATGTCTTGCGGATTGCGGATATTCTGTCTGCATTTTTAAATGTTTTGTCGGAAGTGGCAACTTTTTTGGTGGATATGCATATCTAATCAGTGGATTCTGCTCCAGAGTGTGGACACATATCAGCCATCCGCACAATGCCTAATCCACGAATATGTAATGCGGATATGTGGATTGGAAGTCTTTTTCATTTTTTGAAGCATACTACTTTGAATAATGAAAAAGTTACTCGAAACTGTAAAAGGATTGAACAATGGCGAGGTTGAATCGAATTTAGATCGATTAAAATGGATAGAACAGTTGCTAAATTGTTGACATAAATTTCGAACAGATCTGGCACACTCATTTGATGTTCAATTCCTGTTTGGTTTGTTCAAATCCTAATGAGTCTTTATTTCTCACATGAATATAAACGTGAGGAAAGCATTGAAACATCATATCTACGGAATTACATAGAATAAATGCAAGTATATAAAAAAAATTAGTCAAAGCTGTAAAAGGAATGAACCACCACATGGTAGACGACTACGATATAGCTGATAGAACAGTCGTTAAGTCATTGATTTTATATTCCTGTTTGGTTTATTCAGATCCTAATGATCGTATATCTCTCACATGTATATAAACAGGAGAGAAGTGTTGAAACATCATATGTACAGTTTAACACAGAATAAAATCATGTCTATTAAAAAATTTAACCTAAACTGCAAAAGGATTGAACAACCACTAGGTAGATTGGATATTGTCCACAATAACATCAATATAGCTGATCAGATGTTAAATCATTGATATTATATTCCTTTTTTGTTTGTTCAAATCCTAATGAGGCCATATCAGTCGCATGTATATAAACCTGAGAAAACCATTGTAACATCAAATCTATGGGAAGACATATTAAAGAGTTTAGCCGAAACTCTAAAAGGTTTGAACAACTGCCAGGTCACATTATTATTATTGCCATAATTGGAAAAGTGATAGAACAGATGTTAAATCGTTGATATTATGTTCCTGTTTTGTTTGTTCAAATCCTAATGAGGCCATATCAGTCACATGTATATAAACATGAGAAAAGCATTGAAACATCACATCTATGGGATAACATAGAATAAAAGCATATATATCGAAAAATTCAGCATTAAATGTAAAAAATTTAACTAGCACCAGGTTAGATAGATCATTTTGATAATCCCGTAATCAACAAACTGATAGAACTGTTGTTAAGTCATTAATATTAAATTCCTGTTTGGTTTGTTCAAATCCTAAGAGACAAAATTTCTCAGATGTATATAAACATGAAAAAACTGATGAAACATCACAATTACAGGATGAGATGGAATAAAAGCATTTATATCAAAACATTTAGCGTAGAATCTAAAAGGATTGAACTACGGCCATGATAGATAAACCACCGCCTGGTTAGACAAGTCATTATAGTAGTGCCCTAACGGCAGCCTGATAGAACAGTTGTTAACTCATTGATATTATATTCCTGTTTAGTTTGTTCAAATCCTAATGAGGTCATATTGTTCACATGTATATAAACATGAGAAAACCATTGAAACATCATGTCTACAGGATGACTTGGAGTAAATGCATGTATAAATGAAAAATTTAGACTAAACTGTAAAAAGATTGAACAACCAGCAGGTTGATTCAAAAAATCGATAATAATATCGATATAGCTGATAGAACAGTGGATAAGTCATTGATATTTTATTCCTGTTTGGTTTGTTCAAATCCTAATGGGGCCATACTGTTCACATGTATATAAACATGAGAAAACTGCTGAAACATTGTGTCTACAGGATGACATAGAATAAATGCATGTATATTTAAAAATTCAGCCTATTAAATTTTAAATTAAATGTAACATTTAAAACTTTGATTATTATTAAATCGATATGACAAATTTGGGCTATATATAAAAGCCCACATCTTCCCAATACCAAAAATGGAGTTAGAATTGAGTGTTCAATCATTCCACTGCCTCAATTGTCATATCCCCCTTTCTATCAGCTGATTAGGGTTGCAAAACCCTAATCAGTGGATATAATTGGTGGATATCAGTTAAACTCATGTCCTGAACTCTTGTTGACATTAGGAACATTGCTTTGTTGTCTCAGCATTTTATTGATCATAGTTTAGAAATTTTAATATTTAAAAAAATAGAATAGATATTTTAAAAAATATTGTGCTGATTGAAAATGCACATTAAAAAGAATTTGAAATGTAGTATTTTGCCATAATTGTCTAATTTTTATTTTTTTATATGCAAAAAGTCACAAATTTTGTTCAATGTTAAAATAGCTCCTTAACCCATAACTTTGATGTTTCAATAGGAAAATTGAATATATATACATCTTCCCATTTTGTGCACTCGGATAGAACAGTTGTTAAATCTTTGAGAACAAAGTTTAGCCTGTTCTATTTTTGTATTTTTTAAAATTACTTTTTAGTATTTCCAGTATTTGAAACAACAAAAAGTGCAGTTTTACTTCAAATGAATTATTATTATGCTAACATTGAAGTGAAAACATTCTAAAAGCAACATTTTTTCATATATGATTGTTTTACAATGAAACATGACAGTAAATGAAAATAAAGAAACAAAATAATTTGCATGTTCCAAAAAATGTGCATGTTTGTGATCATTTCTGGAATTGTTTGTGCATTTTTGTGGTGGGCTGAGCTAACGAGGTGCAAAACTCACTCAAACATGATACTTTAGCATGTATCTGTCATCCTGTATAGCTCACTCAAATTTGAGAATCACGTGTTTTGAACCAGGAATATGAATTCTATGCATTTTTTCGCATACCATATCGGAAATTAGTGAATACTGTATCTTTTGTATGGAAATGACAATTATTTTTAAAGTTCATGACAAAGTTAGGTAAAATTGATCTATATCTTAGACAACCTTCAAATTTGTGACCAAAAAAATCATTAACTCTGCAAATCTATTATCTCTCTCTCTTATCTTGAAGTGTTTTTTGAAGTTTTGTGAAGTTTTATGCAAATTTCAATGAGGAATCCGAATTTGCTGGTTTTATTTCTGTATGATAAAAATTGATTCAATTATTTCAGTTTGAATTCTCATTTTCATGTTTTTACATGGCAGCATTCTTCTGCTACAATTAATACCCTAAAAGTGCACTGAGCTGTTTTGGAGGAAATTAGTCAGTCAAAACACCTAGATGAGGTTTCAGATGATTGCAAGCAGAGTAAAAAAGAAAACAGCAAGAAAGTTGAGAGCTAGTCACAGTAAGATTACAAGTGTCCCTTCACTTGCTTATGTCCCAAATGTTACCAACTTTCCCTTCATCTTGCTTTTCTTGCTCGTCTACTTTGAAATAATTATTAATCTTTATTTGCTAATTCACTGTTCAGTTGCAATTGTCAAAATTCTGATCATTGATTACTTTGAAATGGAAGGACACTTCAATAATGTATTCTTTGGTGTCAGCAGCATTGTTTGTTTATTGATAAAATAATTAGTATGTACAAAACAAAACAATAAAGATCCTATTCATTCTCTAAATTTCTATTGAAAATTTATCACAGCAATATTCTAAACAACAAGAGTTCATTAAAATATCATTCATTGCAAATGAATAGGATCCCTCAACGAGTAACAATTGTACAGCTAAAGGTACTGTACTCTGTTGGTTGAAATTTTAATCTAGTTGTGAATGAAGTTCTGTTTTTTGTTTAAAAACGTCAATCCAAAAGCAGGAATTGCAGAAACTAACAAGATACTGAGAGTAAAAAAATTGAAACACATTCAGAAAAAAATATTGTCACTGATGGCATGACCAAGTTGTTGCCCCAACGTCACTAATCTATCCGCTTCCCTCCTGGCATCCTTGTTCTTTTTCCAGGAGGTCCAATCTATTAACAATTGGCATAATGAAAACATGAGGTATCCGTACACCTTTTGAAATGACCAGTTGAGCTATGGGTTGTATTTGCTGGTAGTTGTTATGTACCCACACATAAATTCATACATTTGGGCCATTGTCGCCTCCTCCCTTATAAATTCGATGTTGTTTTAGCGGTATTTGTTGTACAAGGAGTATGGCACTTTTGACAAAGGGCCAACCAAAAGACAAAAAACATCATGGCAAATGTGCAGATGAATCAGCACGCCATGGTGATGGAAGACTAAAAATGAGCAACAATGTAAATCTGTGTCAGGTAGAAAGATGTTAAGAAAGTGGCTAAACTTGAGGACATTTATGTATAGTTTTATGTATACTTTTATGCATAGTATACCTTTGAGTCCAAGTTTTTCAGCATATTCAGGATCGGGATGTGCAAATTGTCCATAAATGGAGGTAGCCATAGTTTGTCTCGGAATATGGACAATTTCTTTATTTTGCAACATTTGCCTCTAGTTGCAACGGAGGCTTCCAAGAAGCATTTTCATGTTTCTGTAACATTTAAACTAACAAAATGTTTCTGTTCACATAATCAGATGCAATCATTACCATCGCTGCAAGTTATCAAAACATTGCAGTTTTTCACAAAAAAATTCTAGCATTTGTTGGTGTTTGCTTTGACGAATTTTAGAAACAAATATTTTGCCCCAACCAGCAACATGAGTTGTGGAAGGCATTATGTAAACCTCACATTTTTCTTCAAAGAATGCCATAAGGCAAACAATACAAAATTTGGTGATAAGATGTTTGCAAATGCTGATGGTGATGACATAGTCCACACCATAATTTCTAAAACACTCAATTGTAAGTAAAATGTTTATAATGTTTATAAAGTTTATCACTTTGCACTACTGACTGTTGTTCTTGAGATTCAACAGCTCTGATGCAAGGCCACAACCTCTCATGACCTAATTGTTCATAGAGGCTGTTGGCATTCAACCTACACCTATTGGCAATACACCTAGAATTTAAGTACTAGCTATGCACACACAGTACAAAATTTGTAATGGAAAGTGGAAATATACCATTTGAGTAGGGTGCGTCATCTCACTCGGCTGGGATTATTAGCCAGTTCTTTGCTTTTGAAGGTTTGGCCCTTTTCCAATAACAGGAACATTGTCACATTTCCAACAATAAATAAGAGGCATCAAGCCCTGCTGATGAGAATGTTCAACCACTTATAGTTTTCAAGGAATCTGGTGGAAAAGTAGGGATTCAATCGAATGATATTTTAGATTACAATATCGGATTCTTGGGTCTAGAACAAAGTAACATTATTCACAGTGTGTAGATTGTTACATTATTTTCTCTTCATTCATACTTGAAAACCATCCACCCTGCCAATCCGAACCTTTTTCAATTGGTTTTCTAGTTTGTTAATGGGGAGGTACCTGTTTTGTAGATGAGTCCCCCCATTTATGGCTTCCCATGCCTCTAGCACAGTGTTCTGCAGCAATTTTACCTGAGCGTTGTATGAAGTGATGACGATGATATCTTCGTTTTTGAACTTTTGCACGCCAATCAGGTTGGCTGCCAAATCAACTATGGCTCTTGCTCCCTGAATGTTTTGTATTGAACGAGAATTATCCTCCAACAATTCTAGGCTGGTAGCATTGATCCAAGCTATTGGAAACCCAGTTATCATTGTTAGATAAGTCTTCAGTAATAGGAGTAATCTGTTATCTGCAAAAAATTAAAATAAGTTAAAAATTATTTCCATTAATATTAAACATTACTTTCTTCATTGTGGTTTCATACAGAATTATTGTAGGTTAAGCAACTAACCAGGCTTCCAATGTCTGGATGCATGTGATATTGTTTATCCAGCATGGCATATGGCACATTCCCGTTGAAAAGGCGATTGAGTAGTGTTTGACCCTAGCCCAAGTTTTCAGCTTGTAGGGATGTGACACAAGGGCCCAACTTGCAAGGATTGCCCAATAGAGAGACCTTAACAGGTGCATTAGATTAGTCAAGTTTTCTAATTAAATTGCAATACTGGAAAAATTAAAGTTACTTGTCCACCTATGTGAAGATGCATGAATAGTATGAGCATTGCTACTGTATCTTGAGCAGCTTCATTGATGATCACTAGTTTAAAAAAGGTTCTTGTCAGTTGTGCATCTGGGACTCCATTGCACATCGAAAATACAATGCAGTATTTTAAGCCTAATATCAATTGTTCATATTTGTACAAGGGGGAATCAGCCTTATTTTCTTCCTCCTTCGACAGAGGCTCTCCAAGACCGGGACTGTACTTCATTTGTATTCTCTGCCACCATTGTGGCTTGCTGAAAGAGTAATAATTATAAGGTTTTTCAATTTTAGAAAAATTTTTGAAATTTTAAAAAATTTTAAAAATTTAAATTTTTTAAAGTCATGATTGGCCATGTCCTACAGCCATAAGAACACCAAAAACACTTCTCTAATTGCATTTTCTGTCGTTACAATGCCTTAAATGTCATATCTGCCAATTATATCTGCTGATTAAGGATGCAAAACCCTAATAGGTGGATATAATCAGTGGAGATTACTTAAACTCAACTCTGGAATCCAATATCGATTTTCAGAACAGCGGACTGCTACCTCAGCATCTCAGTCATGGTCCCAATCCAAAAATTAAAAAATTTTTAAATTAAAAAAAATTTTCAAATTTTAAAAATTTCAAAAATTTCATTTTTTAAAATTAGCATTTGCCATGTCCTACAACTATAAGAGTACCAAAAACACTCTTCTAATTGCATTTCCTGTCATTGCAAAGCCTCAAATGTAATATCCACTGATTATATCTGCTGATTAGGGAATCAAAACCCTAATCCACAGATATAATTGGCGGAGATCACTTAAACTTAACTCTTGAACCCAATATCGACTTTCTGAACTGCCGACTGCTACCTCAGCATCTCAGTCATGGTCCCAATCCAAAAATTAAGAAATTTTAAAATTTTAAATTTTCAAAAAACATTACGTTATTGTGTATTAATGTAAAAAAATCATCAGAGGTATCCATTATCCAAATTTTCCATTTTTAGGGCCAGGGTTTGCAGCATAAATGGCCGAATGTCAGTTTCAGGTGAGTGGTACTTTGCGTGGCTTGTTAAACGTACTATATTTTTCTGAATATTTCATTGTTCATCCGGCTGATCTTCAACACTCCTCAACAAAGCCCGAATGAAGTTGTCGAAAGCAGTGTTGGAGGGGGCTGTGATGAGGATTTTGCTGTTGTCTACAGTGAAAGCACGTCAGAGACAATTGATGTGGCATTTGATCTTTCTCCTGTTCGTGGTGGACCCTGATAAATGAAAATAAGAAAATACCAATAATATTTATGCTGTACAATAATAATCCAAATAAAATGTTTATATAATCTTACTTAAATAATGGAAACATGTTTTTTTCCAATATTCGAACACCCTCCAATTGCAAATGGTTGAGGGAGCCTAGGGACAAAAGGTCCCATCTATTTGCAAACTGATCGAGGTATGAGGTATCCCTTTGTATGAATCGGCCACATATCCACAAATTGTGAATGGGTTCACTTATTTGGAATGAACTTTCATTTAAAGCTCCTAGGTACATCCCTGACTGCTGATGAATGTACGTAGCCCCAGTTTTGTCTTGTTTCTTCTTCAATAGCCACATTACAGTGTTTGAATCGACCTTTGATAGATGCTGGATCATGTTCAAACAATTTTGTATTCTAAATGGACCAATTATAATTACAGTATAAATTTTTAATCTATACAAGAACTTGCTTATAATTGTGACAATAACTAAGCCGCACTGTCTCATCACCTTTCCACAAAAAGTTGCCTTTATGTGGCCCCATTGATCAAGTTTTTTTTTAAGAAATGGTCTAGGGTAATGACAGAAATGCCATCATAATTGGCATCATCATCTTCATCATTGTCATTCATTTCTAATTCCCTTTCATTCTTCCCTCCGTACCAGGTTTCCATGTTGTCCTTGGGTTTGGTGAATTGTTGGAGGTTGCACAAATGGAAAATCAATCCGTTTACTGTGTTATCCATCACATTCAAAAGCACCACTTCGCAGAATGCATCAGTTTCAATCCAGTTGTCCCAAGTTTCATTTTTTCCAGCAGCATTAATTCAATCATTTGGTTATGACGAACGACTAAAATAATTAATAACATTTTTTGAGAATATATATAGGAAAAATCTTTGTTAATAAAAAGCTTTCAAAAATTTGGGCCCATATAATTTATTATATGCTTTCATTTTGGCAGAGTTCCTTCCAACTTGAGCATTCTGGTTGCAAAATTCAGCGGATCGAGCATGAAATCCATGCAACTGAAATGTTTACTGCTCTCACAGAGCATATTGTAGTTTTCCGTGGCTTTGAGATCGAGGCAGAATTTCATTGTCTTGATGTACTCATTTGGTGTATTGTACCTGCATATAAATTGATAGCTTTACATACAAACTGCAGTTGAAAGTCACTCATAAACATTTCAGATGTTTACAAAAGTATGTTTTTCAAACCTGTCTGCGAGCTAATAACTACTGCAAATGGTCTGTGATTTTGGAAAACACCAAAAAACAGAGATTTTATAATTTTTGAGTTTTTTAAAAAAAACCAAAAAAAACCAAAGCTTTGCTAACCATCTGAAAAGGGTGGAATTTTCCCAAAATTTTCAAGAGAACCCCCCACTGTGGAAAAACCGTAGCATGTGCCCACCCTAAAAAATTTAAAAAATATAAAACATACAGAATTCCAAAAATTAGAGAATGTTTGACCAGTTTGCATTTTATAATGCGATATTGACATTCTGGGTTATCAAACTCTAGCATGGAACAATTTGTTTCATAGTCGAAGGAATACTTGACACCGTTTAGGTCATATTGTGTTGTGTTCAGGGCCATGTGTCGAACTTTTGCTGGTTCCAAAGTTTCTGACTGGGGAATCCATAATTCGAATACTTCATCATCATTGTCATCAGATATCTGCTCTTCAATTGGTGGCTGAAACATATGAACCATTTTCATATCAAACATTTAAAACCCTATAGACGATTTTAATTTACTTGAGGTGGTGCTGGTTCAGTTATTTTGCCAGCCATCACGATTTCAATTGGAGAAGCAGAGCACTAAAGTGACGTGGCTGTGATCAGAAATACGAAAATAGTACTTGAATAACATTGTAATGAAAATTAATGGCAAACTACCAAGTACATAATGCTTAAAAATTTATCTGAGGTACCCCTAATCAAGTGAAAAATTCGTATTCAAGTGAGATTTTCTGCTGGAATCGCATTTAAAAATATTGTTGGTCGAACAGCGCCAGAATTGTTTTATATAGCGATAGATTTCGTGCGTAAAAATTGGCAATTATTTAACAAGTGAAGTTGGACTTTGCATGAGCTTAAAATATGTAAGTAAACTTATGATTATAGTGGTTTTGTTTGCAATAGTGAGACAAACATGACTGTTGAAACAGGTTAATTATTGAACAAGCAGTTGTGAAGTTTGCTCAACTTTCTACATCAGGTTCCCACAGATTCCTTAAATAGTAGTTTTTACATATGTACACAAGATCCCATTGTTACTCAAAAAATATTGGCAATGTACAAAGTGATTACTGTATTATTTGAATTTAGATTAATTTTATATATGTGCTTTACTTCGCCTCGCTTTACTTCACGATGCTTATATATTTCTATTGCAGAACACACTCGCCTTGTATAAATCCCTTCACCTCATTATTGCATGCACAATTATCATCAGATTTGCACACCATTTTGCTGAACAAAATATTTATCGCACCCACATTGGAGAAGTTCGAGAAGTAGTAAGTGATTCTTGTAATTGTGGGGGCAGGGTTCAAACATTTAAAAAATATATGATCAAACATTTATCCATAATAATTAGATAATTAGAAATGATTATCACCAACTAGAATGACATTTCGTAACCATGCACTGGAATAATTTGAAATATTATAAATAATTTGAAGCCAAGTGCGAAATGCTGGAAAATTTTAACTGTTTTCCATTTTAAAACGCATAAAAATGCTTCTCAGGCAAATTTTATGGGTTTTTCCAGGGGAATAGGATGAATTTGTCCCAAAAAATTGGAAACCTCTTGCCAACCAAGGAAATTTGTTGTTGTTATTCTTATATTCCTTTGACATTAAATGACTAGAATGGAGTAATTGGCCCCTCGCAAAACACAGGTTTTTTCCTAAATCAACCATTTTTGAGGATTTTTGGTTAAATTGACATCAATTTTTTTTACTTAGACAACAATTTGAGGGCAAATTTTCCTTAGGTTTCCTGATCAAACATGCATTTTACACATTATAAATTTGAAAATTGTTGAAATTCTCCAGTGCTTCATGCCGGATTTTATTTTTTAATTAGTTCTTTATGTTATTCCTGTTATTTGAGACTTTGATGAAAAGCAATATTTTTTTCACTTATTTGCTCATAAATGAATCTGTTTGTTCCACAGACCCAATCTTCATTGTGTTGTAGGTCACCAAGGAAATTTGTTGTTGTTCATGTTCTTTTATTCCATTGACATTTATTTATTTAACAAACCCAAAAGACCGAAAGTTATTTAGGGTATTTTTAACTGGTATTTTTAACTTTTAACTTTTGGCTTTTTTCAACCTGATTTAATATTTTTGGACTGTTCTTGGTAATGAAACTTATTTTCAGTTCCTTTCTTCGATGGATACCTCGAATTTTTTGATTTCAAAAAAAGTAACAGTTAGTCACTAAAATGGATACCTCATGGCATATAATGAAGTATCTAAATTGGAAGAAAACACCTCCGAGTCCCATCTTCCGTCGCAGGTAATCTCACAACAGATACCATTGACTGGAAAAGGAAGACGGTAGTGCCATACCTGTAAAAACTGGTGTTCAGCGTCAGTTAACATGCGACGAAGTTCACAAAATAATGAGTATACTATAATTCATTAGTTGTTTTATAATCATACACTTGAAAATGTTTGTTTTATTCTAGGAAGTCACAATCCAACTTGATTGCACCAAAAAGCACCCACAAACATCAAGGTTGGAAATATTTATGTGTTTTCCTATCAAACTTTACAGGACAGTAAGTTCTTGTATGGTGTTTTTGTTGTTTATTTCTCAACTTAAACAACAAATTATAGGAGGCTTTTGATGTGACAGATTACTCTGAAAGAATGATGCCATCCAGCCTCACCCCCAGAAGGATCCAGAATTTTGGAAAAGTTTCTTTATTTTGCATCCAAAAAAGGTGAACCCAGGGATAATCATTTTAAAAAAGTTGATTTTCGCCTATACTCAAACCCAAATGATGATGAAAACATCAAAGTGGAAAAAGTAGGCGTAGTACACTACATTTTTGAAGAAAAGTATGGCCAACCACATGCTCATGGGAATTCAACTTCCGACAAGCCATTTGTATGAAATGCACTGATAATGCAGGATAAAATTCTTGCCATTTCAAGCAATTGCACAGGGCTGAAGGAGATGTGTACCTCATTGTTGAACCCTAGGGAAGACATTCCAGCGGGATTGGAAGCCGTCTTGAAACTACACAATACCAAACAAGTATGATGACTTTTGATTTTTGTTTTGCAATTGACTAAACCTTGTGTCAACTTTTGAAAAAAAAAGGAAAAAAATGTTTAGTTTTAAAGTTAACTAAGGGGATTTTTTCAGCTTTTCCTATGATTTTCAAGAGTGTTTTTCACTAAATTTTTTTGCCAAAACCTTTTTTTACTAACACAAAGTTTTTTACTAACACTAACTTTTTACTAACTGGAAATTCCTATCGGACAGTAAAATTTTGGCTTTTTTTAGCCAAATGGCTTGTCGAGAAAAAACCAAAAAACTTTTTTTTGGCCAGTAGTGTAGGAACCCTGTACTGTTAAACTTAAATATGTGAAGATAATGTTCAAACTTTTAACTGTGTATACATGTTTGAGTGTTTGTTCTAGGTGGAAAACTTTCGATTACGCAAAATACAACAAAAGTTCCATCCAACGCAAGATGCCCTATTCAACCCATTTCGATTCATGGGTCAAGGCACAACCCAAGTCGTACATGGAATGGACATAAGTATGAAAAATTTAGCCATCACCTGCATGTTTGAAGAGATTAAGGCAGTTATAGATGAGAGCGTAACAGAGTACCCCAAGGATTCGTTTATTTTGTTGTATGATACAACATTCCAATTGGGCGACTTTTATGCTTCTGCCCTTATAATGCGCAAACTTTGTCAAAGAAAAAATTATACTGGTAGCCATTTTGTTGCATGAACAAAAATTTGCCGAAATGCATTCAACATTCATATGCAGGGTATTTCAACAGATACCTCCAGCAATTATGAGCAGAAGAATGCAAGTTGTTTCCATCACCAACCATGAATTCGACTTTGAAAATATGGCACCAAACTTAAATCACGTGTTCTGCTGGCTTCATTTAATTGACAACATTAAATGCTACACCAGCACCGTGCTGAAGTACTGCACGGAATTACAAAACAAATTTATAAGCCAAATGTACCGTATTTTGAAAATGGATACTGCAGAATCAGCTGAGCAGAAGGCCAACAACTAGAGCCAACTATGGCCACCCGAATTCCGTGAGTACTATTTTGTCTCCCTAGCTCCAGCATTTCATCAAAGCAGTTGGTGGATACTGCAACCTTTGGGAATGTTTTCCTTCAGGTCTGATGAGTGTACAAACAGAACAACAATTTTTTACCTAAATGTAAAATTTGTTTTCCATTACTGGTATAACCACTCATGGCAGCAAAAGTTTCAACAATGTAATCAAATCATGGACGAACTGGCGAGAAATGCCTTTAGATATAGCGTTACTCGCATTTTACAACTTGTATGAGTAATACATCATCAAATTTGACTGAGCAAAAGAATGGGTTGGGCCATTTCACATTAAAGCCAGGCATTCCTCTACATCCAGCTTCAGAAATTCCAAAATGAGACAACATGCACCTGGAAAACATTTTGGAATTCATTTGTTATGGCAATGTTGCCTCACAGATACCTCTGGTGCAAATGGAAGAACAACCTCCCTATGTACCAGGGGATGTAAATGCAGAGATGCAACTGGCCCAATACTTGGTCCCCAAGAAACTTGTCACACTCCTGCCAGACAACATGGTAATTATTTACAATTTTTGTTCTGTTTGAAGATATTCAAAGTGTATTACATTTACAGCTATTCATTGTTGAAGACAACGAAAGCAAGTATATGGTGTAGTTCAACCCCTATACCTGCTCCTGCAGTGCTTGTTATTACCATCATATTCTGTCCACTCAATTTCTTGTAGACTTAAGACCAAAGTGAAAACAATCAAAATTATTACAACTTTGCAGGAACAAGAAAAACGCAAAATAAGCTGAAAGCCCGCTGGTCGCAAAGCACCTGGAGTGGATGACTACAAAGATGTCAAACCGTGGAAAAATGCAACTGAATTTGACAATGACGATGACAACTTCCGCATCTCAGTGGAAATACCTTCAATGCCCATACAACAAATCGTCAAATCGATGCCTACAGATTCCTTGGTTGAAGGAAAAAGATCACCTTCACCAGTTCCCCTAGAATCACAAGGATCGATGGAAGAAAACTTGAATAGGTATATATTTTTAATCATGCTTAGCATCAAGAGTTATAATAAAGCTTCATTCAGGACTTTTACTCCTGAAGAAGAAGGTAACCTGATCATCCATAAGGAATATATTGCATCCCCAATCCCAATTTTGAAAATCTTGATTAAAGAGACAAAAATCAAAACTCTGACACTGCCAACTGCATCACAAGACATCAACTCAATTTGCACAAAATACAGTGTACCCGAAATTGAAGAGGTAATTGTAACACAATTTATTTGGTGTTTTGAGGTGGTAGGACATAGCAAATGCTAATTTTGAAAAAATTAAAATTTTTAAAAATTTTAAAATTTAAAAACGTCTCTTAAAATTTTAAAATTTTTTAATTTTTGGATTGGGACCATGACTGAGATGCTGAGGTAGCAGTCGGCTGTTCAGAAAGTCAATATTGGGTTCTGGAGTTCAGTTTAAGTGATCTCCGCCGATTATATCTGCCTATTAAGGTTTTGCATCCCTAATCAGGGGATATAATCAGTGGATATGACATTTGAGGCCTTGTAAGGACAGTAAATGCAATTAGAAGAATGTTTTTGGTGTTTTTATGGTTGTAAGACATAGCCAATAATTATTTTCAAAAAATTTAAATTTTTAAAATGTTTTTAAATTTTCAAAATTTTCTTAAAATTTTAAAATTTTCAAATTTTTGGATTGAGACCATGACTGTGATGCTGGGGTAACAGTCCGCTGCTCTGAAAGTCGATATTGGGTTCCAGAGTTGAATTTTAGTGATCTCTGCTGATTAAATCCGCAGATTCGGGTTTTGCATCCCTAATCAGCAGATATAATTGGTGGATATGACATTTGAGGCCTTGTAAGGACAGGAAATGCAATTAGAGGAGTGTTTTGGGTGTTTTTATGGTTGTAGGACATGGCCAATGACGATTTTGAAAAATTTTAAATTTTTAAAATGTTTTTAAAATTTTCAAAATTAAAATCCTACATTATTTTCCCCACAATGCCCCAGGCGAAGACAACATTGCCTGTGCACATCCTTTTGGTTTTTAGACTACCCACCGGACGATTACTACCATCATCCGCAGCCTCGCTATGACCCGCCGCATTTGTCTCACCGCGAAGAAGATAGCCGAATTAAAATGACTGTCAATAATATCCATCTGCTCATAATTGATGGTGCGGCCACCCACAAACATTATCTCCATTTCTTTATCCATCTCAAAAATGAATTCGGGTACGATGCATCCAAGCATGTAAAAATGAGTGCCTTTCACCATCTAACCCATAATAGGCCAAGTGATATGATCCAAGGTATGATGTGGTATGAAGATGCGAAAAATTTCCTTATGTTTCAACTTGCACCTGACTGCAACCAAATTGTTGTTAGTTTTGTCAAATTCATGAAAATGCCTACAAGTACAATATGTCAATCATGCCTGACCTGACCCAGTGCAAGGGTTACTGTAGAAGACGAATTTTGTGATTTAGTGAGTGTATATTATTGATTCTTCTCATGCGTATCGCCCATTATATTATAATTGTCATTTTGGCCTGTACATTACTCACTTCGTTTTTATATTGGTAAGACGTCATGTTTTTGGAAGGGGCGATTTTTAGGTAAGTAAGCTTTATAAATAAATGTTTAGTTAGAAAAGCGTTTTATTTGTGTCCAAAAGTGTGTTACCTCGTCTGACTAGTTTTAGTCAGGCATTTCTTGGGCAGGTAGTATTCTTGTACTGGACTTCTCGACTCTGAGTGAGGAGTCATTCCCAGGTTTATGGCAGGGACAGGGAAGCACTGGCCTTAAGATCGATCCTTGGCTATATCTCCTGCATAACAATTCACCTTGCCAATTTTACACTCCTTCCTCCGACCTCACGGATCAAGGAGGCAAGAAATCGGTCTGAACCGCCCCAAACGCCCATCTTATTTTCAAATACAACAAAATGACCCTCAAATGCGAACTTGCCGCAATGGGGCCTGAAGCTGGTGAAGAATCCACAGCATTTTTAAGTAAGGCGATGACATATGTTCAGTTGTTATCCGTACTTCGCCACGATTCCAACTGTAACACCACAGATAAACACACAAAAGTGTTCGATAGTATAAAGAATGCCCTAACGTCATCACCTTTCCTTCAATATCCAGTATACAATGGAAAGGCTCAATGTGTGATTCAAACTGAGGCCAGTATGACTGCCATCAGGGCGATATTGTACCAAGAAAGCAGGGACGACCAATGGGTGATTGTGTACAATAGCCGCATTCTTACCAATGCCAAAACTCACTACAGTACGATGGAGCGCGAATGCCTCACTATCCTCTATGGATTTCGTATGTATCACCACCAAGACCGTATTTAAGGGGGTGGTAGGGAGGGTAATTACCCACCCCTTGGCGATTGAATAAATTTTTCAATTTTGTCAATTGTTTTGTGTGTTAACAATAGTGTATAGAATCACTATTTTATTTAATAATATTGTTCACCACTCATTTTCCTAACAGTTTTTAAAGTGTATTCAATTCAGAATGAAGCGCATCATTCTAGTCTGAAGCGAAATCAAACTAGTCTAGATGTATTTTAAAAAAAAATCGTGTCGATAATTGTCCGGTTGAAAATAACGATTCGAGCGTAGCAGAAACGGATGAGAATGACGAAATCAATGCAGTTGATAACGACGAAACCAGCGCAGTTGATAACGACGAAACCAACGCAGTTGATACAGTCGATGTTGAAACGTCTGATTGGGTCCCTCAAGTCTTTGACGAGTCGTACGATTACGTACATTTTACAAAAAATACCTAGACAAAAATCGAACAGTTTTGTTGAGCAAATTTCGTCTATGGAAAAAGACTTGGGAGAACGTGAACAAAGAACCGCAAAACGCTAGTACAAAACCGAAAAACGCCTTTGATTCGTTTTTGAATTGCGACCGCACTTTTTTTCCCAACATCAAAGTCCTGTTGCAGGTAAAACCAATTAAATCGTTGTCAATAACAAACTGAATCTAACGTAGTCATCGACAATTTTTAGATTCTAGTTACACTACCTGTAACTACGGCCACATCCGAACGATCGTTTTCAAACTTGCGCTACCTGAAAAATTACTTGCGAGCGTCAATGGGTGAAGATCGCTTGAACGGATTAGCGCAGTTGTACATAAATCGAAACGTGAACCTGGATGTTGAAGAAGTTATAGATTTGTTTGCTAAGCAGCAAAATCGTCGTTTAGAGTTCATCATTTAGTTGCGTGGAATGAGTGAGAATAAATTTTGACAATAAGCGTTATTGAATTGAATGGAGGTGTTTAAATAAGACAAATGTATATTTGGATGTTGAATATCTCGGTTTAATTTTGCGTTAGATTTACTGAAATGTAAATATTCTTGTGGAAATGTTTCAATATGAGATAATTGTAGTTTTAAGCTGGATTATGCCACATTTTTCAGCAAATTATAACAAAAACGTGGTCCAAAAACATTAATTTTTAATGTTTCTTCAGCATATAAAACGCGTATTTTTCAAAGTTTCTGGGGCTCCGCCCCAGACCCCGTTGGGGGGGCGCTTAGGCGCGCCACCCCAAACCCCCCAGCCCGAAGCTCGGGCGCTGCGCGCCCTCACTTTTTTAGTTTAGGCACATTTTATATGGTCTGGTCATTACCCACCCCTTGGGAAAGCCTGGTTACGGCCCTGAGTCACCAGCCTAGCGAACTCTTTCCCTTCCTGGTTCTGGATCGCTACCTTATAAGGTATAATACATTCCTCGGTCTTCTTGATCTTTTCTACGTCGAATCCGACAATGCCTAGCCCCCCAAACTGGCTTGTGGCCAATTGCTTCAGGATTGGTTCGACATTGCCGCTGTGGACCCATTCGGGTCCCATTGGTCGCTGCGGCCAATAACCCATCGCGCCGGTGAACCATTGTTCGATCTCTCTGATGCGGACCAGACGCTTGATGTTATAGTCTAAAAATCAAAAAGAATTTGCCCCTTGACCCTTTACAAATCAGGCATTAGGCCACCACCACCAAATAAATAATTAACTTTGACCGGCACCAAATTAAGAAAAAGATTTAGCGTGGGGAAAAATAAATTAATAAGTGAGGTTAGGTGTCAAAGTCATAAAGTAAGCAGGCCCAGTGGTTAACGCAAATGCTACACCAATTTTTCAGGAACCTCACATCTGCACCACTTTTCGCTTCTCGACGTCGGCCGCCGTCAATTTACCACTTACCCTAGTGATAACTTCACGCCTCGGTACCAAAATTAAATAGTGAATAAATAACCAATTAAGGTTTTAATTAATCCAAGAAATAAATTTAGTAAACCAGGGGCTTTAATAAAACCAAAAAATAAATGCTTCGGAATCGGATCCAAGGTAAAAACCATTAGATTTTGGCTTTTTAGGGCCATAAATTCATTAGGTTTTTTCTTTTCACCTATCCTAACATTTTTAGAAACTTTTCTTCGAACTGGTTTTCCCCTTGGTTGGCCCATTCAGAAAATTGAGTGTGAAGAAATCATTCCTAAGACACCTAAATGGGCGAATTCGTCCCACATACCAAGAAATAATTAAATAAAACTTACCGTCGGTCAAAAAATAGCGATTGTTTTGGCGGCCTTGCGGTTGGCCTGCCTTAACCTCGTCGGCGTGCGCGCAATAATTTCGCTCGAAAGGCGCGACGCCTAATTTCCACATTTAAAATTTTTTGAAAAATTTTTTCTTTAATTCTGCATTGTATCTTCTAAAGTAAACAAAATGTTAAAGAACATTTATCGTTACTTCAATATCAATACAATATACGAAATTACCGAAAACAATTTTATCGGGTCCTTGGGCTGGACGAAAAAATTTGTTCCAAAAGATTTGTGCGACGCGGAGCACAAGAAAAACACGACTTTTGAAATCGAGAATGAAAATTGGTCGTAAACCTCCCCAAATGTAATCCCAAAATTTTAGCATCGGGTGTAAAAATTAACAATATTATTCTGAAAATTTGACCCTTCGCTACACAAATTTAAGAAAGGTATGAAACGAATATAAATCGGTTAAATAACACAAAAAATAAAAATTTTATTCACATAAAATACACGTATACGGCATTTTCCGCTAAAAATTTTTAGACACCGAAATAATGACCGGATGATCTTCGGTCTCCGCGAGATTTCCAGTTGCGTTAACTGGAGTATCCTGGAAGACATGCGACATTTTGTGTCGAGACCATCTGGTACCTTCGTATCGAAAGTGTTTTAGCCTACTTGCCGATACGACCTGCTTTTTAAGCGGGTTATTCCAATGCGCTATTGTAAGCACATTGTCTTTCAATCTCCTATCATCGATGATGATATATGGTCCTTGCCAAGGTAACCCCAATTTTTTCTGTCTGCCTACTTTCAACAGAACCCGTTTTAATTTTGTTATCAAAATATTTCTTGCTGTCCTTAGTGGCTTTTTGTATGTTTTCGGTGATACTTTCATACAAATTTGTAAGATGGGTAGCCAAAACATACTTATAAGCCTCATAGTCATTAGGCATGACTATTCTAAGAGCAGCAGTGAAATTGATACCAAAATTTGCTTCATGCCCCCGCAGCAGGGAAAATGGTGAGCATTTCGTTGCTGCGTGAGGTGTGGCATTATATGCAAATACCACTGCACTGAGATACCTTGGCCATTTATTGTTATCCTCAATTGCAACTTTTCGCAGCTGCTTTATTAGAGTTTGGTTAAATCTCTCAACCATACCATTACCCTGTGGGTGGTATGCTGTTGTGAAAATTTTTCTGCACTCTAACAGTTTACAGATTGCTTTCATAAGATCTGGATTAAATCCAGATCCATTATCACTAAGAAGTTTTCTTGGGGTACTGTGCCTAAATATCACATGCTCTAAGAATGCATCCACTATGGTTTCAGCTGTCTGATCAGGAATCAATATAGCTTCAACCCATTTAGTGAAATAATCCTGAAAGACAATGACATATGGGCGACGTTCCCTCAAGGGAGCAATCCCTACTATGTCCACAGACACAATATCCAAGGGACCCTCCGGTATAATGGGTACCATGGGGATATGGAGCTTTTACCGGGAGTAGCCACCTGGCAGACAGGGCAAAACTTCAACCAATTTCTGACATCTTTTTCAATGCCAGGCCACCAGAACCGCTGTTTGACAATACCCAGAGTTCTTTTGAACCCTTGGTGTGTCATTATAACAGCTCCGTGATATTGGTGAAGAATGCTGTCTCTGAGGGAATTCGGGACCACGATCTGATCATGGCCACGTCCCTCAGTTTCCCTATAAAGAACTTCGTTATCCTCATAGAATCCACTATGATACTTCGTAGTGCTTTTGACCCCTAATCTTTGCCAAATTGGGGTAAGATTAGTGTCTTCTTTTTGCGATTGAGCGATAACGTTTAGATCAATTGGATAATTGATCTTATCATCATTGTTTTCTTCATTTTCTCCTTCCTTCACTTCTTCGAACTCTTTCTCTCTATCCGGGAAAAGCCAAGCAATGTTTTCAGGATCAATTGGTACAGATGTACCTTGTTGTTGATTTTGTGCACTCTGATCCTGAAGTTTTGCTTGTCTTCTAGTTGTGACTGCATCAATTACCGTAAGCTTCTGCATTTCATTTCTGCTCTGCAATATATCTTTGGTAGTTGGTGCAATATTGTCCTTTGTTACCGTCAATTCCTGGATATCCATCAATTCCTTGGTCTGCTTGGGGACAATTTTTTCGTCTCTACTTTCAACTTCTTCGTCCCTCATCCTCTGAAATTGTTGTACCACTATTTGGCTTTCAATTTCATTGGTTTGAGTTCTGAAATTACGAAATTGAATTTTGAAGACATATTCCCATTTTGGTGGGTTTTTGTCCTTAGCGTCTTCAGGTTCATCTTATCTTGAGAGAAAATCAGCCATTGCGTTTTGTCTACTGGGCACATACTCCAATCTATGATTAAATTGATTTATAATGGAATACCATCTTTTCAATTTATCATTGGTTTGAGTATTTACTTTCATAGATAAAAGAGGTTTATGATCAGTTTTGATCAATACTTTTTGTCCAAACAAATAGTGCCGGTAAACCTTAAGACCATAGACAACCGCTAGGCATTCTCGCTCTGTAGCACACCACTTCCTCTCCTCTTCCTTAAGGATTCGGCTGCTATAAGCTATTACCCATTGGTCATCTTTAGTCTTCTGATAAAGTACTGCTCCCAGTGCGGTTCCACTGGCATCTGTTTGGAGAATGAACTCCGCAGTTCCATCCAAAACAGGATACCATAGAAATGGCACTGAGGTGAGTGCTTTTTTCAGTTCCTCAAACGCTTGGCGATGTTCCTCTGTCGCTCGGAACTTCTTCTTTCCCGTAGCGGTAAGCTTATACAACGGTTCTGCAAGATTTGCAAGGTTTGGGATAAATTTCTTACACCATTGCAGTATCCCCAGAAATCGTTGCATACGCTTAACGCTATTGGGAAATTCGAATTCCATAATAGCCTTCACTTTTTTCGGATCTGGTGAGATTCCATTTTCGTCCAGTATGTGTCCAAGAAAATGAACACTTTTTGGAAGAAATTCACACTTCTCCGGTTTAAGTGTTAGCTTTGCTTTCCGAAGAGCTTGCAAGACCAATTCTAAGTTCTCCAAATGTTCTTCATAAGTCTTGGAGAACACAATGATATCATCAATATACACTAGGCAGACTCTCCAGACTAGACCATGCAACACTCTCTCCATCATTCTTTGAAACTCTGCAGGTGCATTTTTAAGTCCGAAAGGCATAACTTTAAACTGATATAGGCCTTCCTGACATATAAATGCAGTTTTCTCCTTGCTACTCTCCTCAAGTGGGACTTGCCAATATCCAGACTTTAGATCCAAAGTGGTATAAAATTTGGCATTACCTAGACAATCCAAATAATCATCCATTCTAGGTATAGGATACCTATCCTCCTTAGTAACCTCATTTATACCTCTGAAATCCACAACTGGTCTCGTGGAACCTTCCTTTTTCCCAACTAGGAAAAGTGGAGCAGCCCACGGTGACCGGCTGGGTTCAATAACTCCTTTATCTAACATGTCTTGGACTTGAGCTCTAATCGCTGATCTTTGGTTAATGGGAGCTCTGTAATAATGCTTTGCCACTGGCATTGCATTACCAGTATCAATTTTGCACGTAAGATACGGTGTTGTAGTTAAGGGATCATTGGGTAAGCTGAAAACATCCCTGTACTTAGACAGTTTTGCTACCGCTGTTTCCTTTAATTCCTCATCGATATCAGCCTTGGAGATCATTTTATATAGCGCTTCCCTAAATGCCAATGCATCATGCACGGACATTCTGGGAGTGGCATTAAAATTATCTTCAACACTAAATATCCCACAACTCGTACTTTGTACGTCTGATACTTCTGAATTTTCTTGTAATATTGAGTCACAGTAGCCTACAACCTGATTAGGTTGCAATTGGCATCCGGAACCCGTATTATTCGAAATCATCAGAACAAAGTCTTCCCGTTTACCATCAACCAGTGTGCTATCAATTCTGAATTTCTTTTCCTCTTTATTTCCTTCTATGACCAAACAATTGAGATCTGTTTTAGACGATCGTTCCCATAATCTTGCCTTAATAAGCAAATCAGTTCCATGTGGTACCTATACTTTCGTACATGATACCACTGGAACCACTATACCTAATTGGCAGATCCTGGGGTATTGACCCTCTTCAGGACTTGAATGTACTATAGGTGCTTCCCCTATACAATCAATAGCTTGTATATGACTCCCGTGATCTTTAGGTACAAGAATTATAGCTTTCTCAACTCCATTAAGTTTCATGATACCTTTACCAAAATCTATCATTGGTCCAACATCCGGATGTGCTAAGAAATCCGTTCCAATTATGAGATTTTCCTCGGCATTAGGAATGATTATGGCCTTCACCAAGAAAACTCCAAATTCACAATGCATTTTGAATTGTATGTAACCATGTGCATGTACTACTGCACCATCAGCAACAGTGACTTTTAGTATCTCAGGATATCTGGTATATTCTTCATCAAAAGCTTCCTTAAGAAACCATGAAGACATCACCGAACACTGAGCACCAGTATCCACTAAAGCCTTGGTGTTAGTATTACATACGGTCACATTAATGTGAAATGGGAGAGTTTGAGGGAATTTAGAAAACCTTAATCCTTCCTCCTGATTAGGAATTATCCCATGCTTGAATGCTTTCGTAACTTTTGAATAATCCTCTTTCATCATGGCACACTTCAATACTCCAGGCCATTTCATCTCACTAACACCTTGACCCATAGTGGCAATGCTATTAACACTTCCAGGAGATCCCAACTCTGTCTGACTGGACGTGGATGGTTGACTACTGGAAATGGCTTGCACACTTGGGCTAGGGTTACTGATTTGAACCTGACCTTGAGGGGGAGCTGTGATCATCAGCTGTTGGCTAGGGGCTGGCAGTTGTGGTGCCATATAGAGTTGCTCATTCCGCAATCTATTCTGGTAATCAATGAATCGTTGATAAGTATCATAATCCATAGTATCACCATAATAACCTACGGCATGAGCACCTCTACTGCTCCCGCCAACATATCCTCCTCTAAAGCCTCCAAACTGTTGCCTGAAACCTCTGTTTCCACCATATCGATTATCCCAATTATGTCCTTGTGCATTTTTCCATTGAAGGGTTTTACATTCGGACGTGTCATGAGAATTATTTTTATGGTATCGACAATATGGTTTCCTGAACTCGTTTCCACCAGGTTTTTGGGGTTTGCCCTTATTAACTTTGGCAGAAATTTCATTCAATTTAGCATCAGTTTTTTGGCTTATCTCCTGATAACACTGAGCCAACTTCACAATCTCCTGTGATAACTTTGCTAGAACAGAATCACTGCTAGGTTCCTCAGGCTCTTTTCCCTTTTGGGGAGTAGTAGCCATTTGAGTCCCCTGTGAGTTATTCTCTTCTACAGAAGTATCGGAATCCTTCTTTTCTGACACTAGGATCAGGGCTTGCTTCTCTCTCCTTGCTTGCTGTCGCATAGCTTTATTTTGAAACTGCCTTTGTGGGGCATTGCCAAATTTATTTCTACCGACATAAGCCACTTCAGCTTGCCCTTCACCCATTGTCACCTCATTTATCACAATTGGAGATTCCGCCATTCCTCTCTTTTTATAAGCAGCTGTGTTCCGCTTATCAATCTTGTGCACATCCTCTGCTAGATCATGCCATGTTTCATACTTCTCTCTTTGATCTAGCAACTCCATCTGATACTCTTCAGATGCTTTATACAAAAAAGTATCAATTATGAAACGATCTCTGAACTCTTCGGTCTTATTAGGATATAATCTGTCTACTAGCACATCACTGGAGCTTCATCAAATTCCTGCTTTATGTTCATCAGCTCCCTTGTTTGCATATCGACATTTGAATATGGAGCTTGCACTTTGAGCAACTTCCTTCGGGCTTTTTTGTAACTTTTGAACCTTTTGGCAGTAGCTTTCGGTACACCCTTAAAAAGCGCTCGTAAGGCAGCCAGCTTCATTTTATCAGTAGTTTCTGACGTAAACTCTGCCTCTAAATCATTTAGGAAGCTGAGAACTTGTGTCTCAGTCATGTCATCGAGGAGTAGCTTTGGCTTTACAGCCTTCACAATATCTGACACAGTAGGCTCCAATCCATCCACTGAGGAGTCATCAGAATCTGATGAATTTCCTCGTGTGGACTTTTTGGATCGTTTGTGCTTCGACGTAGTATGTTTGCTTTCCTTATGACTATCTGCTGCTTCCTCATCAGCTTCTTGGAAAAATTGAGCAACTATATCACTTGCTTGTTCTCGAACAGCAAGCGGTTCAGTTACCCATTTTTCCGTAGAAACCTTTGATTTCACAGCAGGTTTGACTGTGAACTTTTGCTCTGACTCATCTGCTTCCATCTGCTGTAACCTTTGGTCATTGGCAATACAGGTTGCAAACGTCATTGGCAAAGTTCTACACATATCCTGAGTTTGCAATGGTCTGTCTGTAGTCCTACTCACTCGGATATCTCTTTCCTTCTGATCCAGGACAAATCTTTTCAATAGTCCTTGGACTCCGACCATCAAATCGGCCATCTTGTCAATTTCGATGTTTAGTCGTCGAATTTCGTCATCCTTTTGACTCATTTCGAATCGTAAATCGTCCAGTGGATCGTGACGGTAATCATCCCGAATAATATTATCCATATTTTTGTTAACGTATTCGCGATGATACATATCAAATTGTTGTCGAGGTCGTCGAAAACGTTCCTCTCTAAATTGATCAAACGGATCAATATGATCCTCGGCCAATTTCGGTCTTCTATCAATAGGCGCCAATAATTGAGTGTCTCTATCTTCGGCAGTCAATAGTTCCTTTGCTGTGGCCATATTATTGATATTATTTGTGGCCATTATAGGCGCTACGGAAGTGGGAGCGCTTACTGGGTCCAATTTTACCTCAGCCCGCTGGCTTATGGCACTTGTGTCGGAGCCTTTCCGCTTGCTCGTAGTATTAGATACCACGGGCAGTGGGAAAGATTTATCTGCCTCATCATGCCTTACACCAGGCAGAGTCCTTGGTAAAGTCGTATTAGAGGCTAAACCCTCAGCATTTTTGGAAATTTTGAGCCCTAAGTCTTTGTAAAAACCTTTAGGTTTTGTGACACCTCGAGTGACTCTGCGCTCTTCCGTATTGCAAGTATTGCGACTACTGTAGGTCACTCAAAGGAGCTTCCTATTAGCAATCGACTAAACACAGTGCAACAGTCCTCAAGCAGATATAAACACAACCTTCAGTTACTAATAAGCAACTGGAAACTCTAACTCTTGCAATCGAAGGGCACTCAGGGTCTCCCCAGATGCCTCCTAAAGGTTCACACAAATACACAGAACTCACTTCAACAATATCCAAAGGAGCTGGGACCTTACCTTGGCTTGGCTCCCGTGTAATGCGACTCCCTCCTTCCGCTTAATGCGCAAGAAATAGTAATATAAATAATAAATAATTATTATATTAATATTATGCAAATATGGGTGTCAGGCTGTCGACGTTGCCTTTATTGGGCGAAACAGAACAATACAATATACAGCGGACGCGACTCGCCCGCGACACACCAAAATTGCAGAAGGTAAACACGAATGAATATTTCTTCCTTTTTTGGTGGAATCGTAACTTTGTCGATTCACCAATTTTGCATAGATGTGGGATTGCTACTGCCGTAAGCACATCCCCAGCATCATTTTGACAGATATGCCTTATTCAGTAGTAGGCAGTTTGGATTCAGAAAGAATAAATCATGTGTCTTACAACTTCTTGAATGTAAAACTAAGTGGGTTAAGAAGTTGGATGATCAAGTTCCTGTTGATGTTGTATACATTGATTTCAAGAAAGCATTTGATACTGTCTCACACTCAAAGCTCTTACAAAAATTAAAAGGATATAAAATTGATAAATTCACAATGTATTGGATTTGTGACTTCCTTACAAATAGAACTCAATGTGTAAAACTAAGTAATACCATTTCTGCTCCAACTCCAGTAATTAGTGGTGTTCCTCAAGGAAGTGTGTTAGGTCCAACATTGTACCTGATATTTATAAATGATCTGATTGATATAATTAAAAGTGATCTCTAACTACTTGCAGATGATGCTGAAATTTTTAATGATGCATGTAATACAGTACTAATACAGGAAGATTTAAACAGTTTCTATAATTGGTCTGAGGAATGGCAACTCAGTATGTCATTGCCTAAATGTGCAGTCTTACATTTGGGGGAAAATAATTCATCAAATCAGTACAAAATTGGTGAATGTGATCTTGATGCTGTCACTGAAATGTAAGATCTTGGTGTTTATGTTGATGAAAAACTCAGTTTTGTTCCGCACTGTGATTACATGATCAAGAAGGCTTCTAGGGTATCAAATCTAATTTTTAAATGTTTCAACTCAAATATAAATGAATTGAAAATCAGGGCATTTAAAACTTATGTTCGCCCAATCCTTGAGTATGGTAGTCCTATTTGGAATCCATCTCTAATGGGTGAAATACAAAGGGTAGAGAAAGTTCATAGGTGGATCACAAAACGATTATATGGTTTTAACTCTAGGAATTATCAAGAAAGATTGAAGTCCTCCAGTCTGCATTCTCTTGAATTTAGGAGAACTATAACTGATTTATGCTATGTTTATTCTATAATCTGTAACAGCATTCTGGACTCAAATAATTTTTTTGTAAACAGTAAATTTAATTATCGTTTTAACAATCCATATAAATTATATAAGACAAAATTTCGTACACGATTACTTGAAAAAGATTTTTGTAATAGATATATTGATACATGGAATATGTTACCTAGTCATGTTACATCTGCCATTAATGTTCATGTATTTAAAAAATGATACATTGCGTTTTTGAGCTTATATCCACGCGATACTAATCACCTTTAAGCTCATGATAATATTCTTTTCTTTATTCTTTTGTGAATGTATTTTTTCAAAGCCGATTAAACTATTCTATTCTATTCTAATTTGAGTTTATTTTTCCTTTAAAATTTTCTTTAGGCTTAGGCTTAGGGTACAGCAGCTGCGCCCGAAGGGCACAGCGCTGTTGAGGCTCTTCCAAATTTTGGCACTTTTCTCATGCATAATTTCCCTTGTTCTTTCTTCCCTTCATCCTGAAAACCCCCAAAAACTGGCATCAGAGAAATTTTGGCGTTGCCACGGCCATCCGTAAAAATTCCAAATTTTCTAGCAAACTATCCAAGAGCATAATTGAAGAATTATACAAGAAATCAATGGTCAAGTCCTCTATGATGACAAGTGAAAGCCCAAAAAATTGACATTCTGGGATGCTGGAAAATCAATTTTCCGAAAACATTTATTTCAAGAATAAGATTCCAATTTTGTGTTCAAGAGTCGTAATTTCTATAATTTTACTTGAAAAATTTTAAAATCTGTATAATTTATTTATAAACTCTTGTGAACTTGGTCGAAAATGTATGAGTAAGAAGAGTATAAATTTCCGAATGATATTTCCATGAAGCTTTTGAATCGATTTTACGTTAGCAAAGAAATAATCGCATCATAGAGCATAGAGACTTGACATATTGATCCTTCTCAAAAGGAAAAAATGTGAATCTTCATTAAATATTATGATAAAATGTTGAAGATTACCAATAAATTAACATGAGATACTACGTTTAAAATGATGAAAACTATTTCAGATTAAGTGATAAATGGAGGTAGACATGATAAAAGCCGCGCCTGAGCTACTTAATGAATAATGATTATTATTGAAGTTATAACTGACGCGAAGCGCCAAAAAATTTTGAGATTTGGACCTCCTAAAATGCACCAAAATGCATCTTTTCAATATGAAAACCCCAAATTTTTCTTCCACATTTGTGGAAAGACCTCAAAAAATTTTTCCACATTCCAAATTTTTTTTCCACATTATAGGGCAAATGTGGAAAAAACAGTGATTCTGGAGTTCACAAATGTTGGCTACCATGTTTATTTGCTTTTGAACATTGCAAGCAGGCCCATATCCAGGCATTTTTCTCAGGGGGCAAATTTCAACATTTTTTAAAATAGATGAAACTCGACCTAGTGAGGTTGCGTAGCTCCTGAATGTCATGCTCAAAGGTTCAGAATGGCGTGCCTAAAAGCCTCATGGTGGGGTTTAGAGCGAAGCTCCAGAATAAATCAATTTTAGCTGCTTTAAGATCAAAAAATCATGATCTAAGATTGATGATAAAGTGAGTTCATACCACTGCTTGCCAGTTTGATTTTTTTAACCATCATATTAATGTCTATCTTTCGATATTGTTAATTCTCCCAGTTTGCACACTTTCATAGAAAAAATTAAGCTTTTGAACTTCCATAATTGAACTGGGGGGTGGATGTAAGTTGTTACTTTTCAAGTAACCTTTGCACCCTATTGCTGCATGATTCTCCTGTTTCCTAAAATATCTAAATGTTTTGCGAGTCGATTTACAATTCTTACTATTCATACAATATTCATGGTTGGCAAGGTTTTGGTTTTTTGCTTAAAAAACAAAAAAATTGAAAATCTCTGGTTTTTTGGTTTTTTTGGTTTTTTTCCAGAATCAATAGAAAACTGTCTTTTCACATTAATCGATCTTCTGGGCATGTATTGGTGTCTATTTAAATAAACAAAACAATTAATTCAGTTGAAATGGATTCACTACAGAGTAGAAAAAAGTCCTATTTTTATTATACATTTCGTTCACAAAAGATGTGATATAAACCAATCGATATTCTTTCTATCCATCTTGGAAGCACACATTTAGTGAGTCGAGTTTGCTGTAATTTGCTCACAAAAAAATTAGATGCTAATTCTTTCCTTAAGTGTGCTCTGATCATACTGGGTGACATCCATTGATCCATATCATCATCAAAATTTTGTAAAATATGATTAAGGTTAATATCCTGAATTTTTTTTATGGTAAGCTTTTCAGCTTTCTTAGCTTGAAATTTCAAAATTAAAATAAGACAACAATAATAAAGTTTTATACAGGTCATTTAAGCATACTGTAGGTTAACAAAGAGAAGAGCTTTTGAGTGGCTCATTTTTATGTGACTTGACATCACTACTAAGTAGAAAAAATTGCACAAAAATATGTATCTACCATGCAAGTGAGAATAGTATATATGATAAGACCCATTTGCTGTAGTTATAGTTCGCAGACAGGTTTGAAAAGCAAAAATTTGGAAACATCTGAAATGTTTATGTGTGACTTTCATCTGAAGTTTGTAATATTAATAACATATGTAATAATCTATCAATTTAAAACCTTCTTATCGAAAATACTTAGAAGTTGTGTCATTTCAGCTTTCCTGTGCACATGTGTATATATGTGATGCATTGATACAATTCTGTGGTTGATTTCTTATGAGTTCTGATTATGTACATTGCATTTCCCTTTATTTGTAATTTTTCTTATTTTCCTTGCATTTGCCCTTTACATATCGCATGCTCTGTTCCATTTTTACTTTTCCCATGTTCTTCACTCATCGTTCCATTCTTATGTGCACACTATTACTGTATTTCTATTGCTATAATAGGGATCTCCTATAGCATAAAATAACGACACTTCAGATAAAATTAATACGTCTAGCTGCCAATTTAAGGCCCCCTGACTAATCTTAGATGATAGAGGGAGCTTCCAGCAGTTTTTTGCATATTTATTTTGATGTACCAAACATTTTGAAGAGTTAAACCAGAAAAAAAACGTTAAAAAACCACAGAAAAACCAAAAAACCATTAAAAAACACTAAAAAAACCAAAAAACCAAAAAGCTGAAATTTCAAAAGTTTGGTTTTTGCCAACCCTGATGACATTATATTATGTATTTTATTTTGCATTTCTCTTTTCATTTTGTAATGTGTAACAGCAATAAATATTTTTCATTTCATTTCAATTCATTTCATTTCACCAAAAATACCTATCATTACATTCTGATAATCAAGCTGCACACCAATTTTTCCTCAAAGATTCTTTCCACATGAGAACCAAACTTTTCTCATGTTTATTGTTTCAATTTTCTGGTTTTTACATTCTAAAATGCTGGAAAATGAATTTTCACTACATTGAAATGTAAATTAAAATCACACTAATAGATAGTAATTTTGTTTCTCATTGTTTTAGAATATAAAAATTTTCAAATAAAAATTTTCAAATTTTTATATTCTAAAATGCTGGAAAATGAATCGTTGCAATAGACACATATCTGTAAATGGGGAAGGTTAACTCTACACCCAAAACCCCCAAAAATTAGGAAAAAGTACCTTTTTGGGTTTTTGCCAGTGTAAATTCAGTGTGACTTTTCAGCTGATATGGATGATAATTGTATGGAAAAAATTTCTAAACATGAGCATTTGACAACCAGCCCAGATATTCATCAAATCAGGTGAGATTTCAGTCTACAACCTAACTGACTCTGTGAAGATGAAATGGTAAGTCTAGGGCAGAATGTCAGGAAGAATGCTGGAGCTGTGCCTTATTATCAATCTGATGAGCAATATTTTTTCCTAGGTAAGTTTCATGAAATTAGCTGTTTACTCTTCTCGATAATAATAAAACAATTTTTATCATTATCTCATAATCAGGGCTGTGTGCAGGAGTTTTTCATGGGAGGGGTATACTAGATTTTTTCACTGAATAACCCCAGAAAATGTTGATCTTATGTGGATATACTGTGTGCATACTGCCTCAATATGGCAGGGGGCAGCCGCCCCCCACCCTGCCTTGTGCATGACCCTGGTCATAATCCATTGGTAGAAATTGATTAAATATATTTTTTCAATTTCAGGCCTGCAAATGATTGCCCAGAGGTCCCTGTTTCAAAAATTTGCATTAAACATTGTGTGTATGGATGCCACTCATGGCACGAATCGAAAGAAATTGTTACTTATCACAGTTTTGGTATTGGATGATACTCGGCGAGGGTTGCCTGTAGCTTGGTTCTTGTGCAACCAAGAAAATGAACAAAGCTTAATGATATTTGTGAAGGCACTTAAGAAAGAGTAAATTTTCATATAATATTAAGTTTTTCTTGCTCAAATGCTGAAAACTCTCCTCTTGATTATTTCATTGAAGTTCATATAATCTAGATTGTGTAGTACCAGTCAAGTCAAGTGTTCGTACTTTATAGAATTTGTTCCTTTAGAAGTGGGCCCATTGAAGCCAAAGTATTTATGAGCGATGATGCCAATCAGTATTTCAATGCCTGGTCCAAAATATTTCCAGGTGCACAAACCAAAAAGCTCCTATGTACATGGCATGTTCTGTGAAACTGGCAATGAAATTTACAAACAAAAGTCAAAACAACTGGTGCCAGAAAGTTAGTTTGGGATATATTGAAACTAATGCTGAGAATTCTAGATTCTGATTAATTTCATCAGGCTAAATGCATATTTCTGAAAGTTATATCAAAATTTTCATGTGAATTCAAGACATATTTTAAAGATAATTATTGCACAGAAAAACGACTGCCACAATGGACTGCATATTCTCGGCAAAATATATGCATCAATACGAACATGCATATCAAACATTTCCATCGTATTTTGAAATATAACTTTTTGAACAAGCATGAAAATCATTGTTTGGATTTTTTATTTTACACTCTTTTGGAAGTTGCTAAGTTTTACACTGAAAATTATCATGTTCGTCGTAATTTAATTGGTGCCACAGGCAACATTTCAGAAATTCAATGTCGCCATAAGCGTTCTGAAGAAATTGAATTTTTGAAATTTTTGATGACTTGTGGAAAGTTAAATCAGCAAAAGTGAAAAATGATTCGAACATTTTCTACGTTATCAAGTGAAGAACATTATTTTAATACAGCTTATAAAAATTGCACCAATATTGTTCTGAAAAAAAAATCTACAGAATTTTGAGGATTTGGATTTCTCAATGACCAAATATGTTTTTCTCATAATGGCAAGAATTTCTTTCTGAAGATTCATTTTCCCCATGTTTAGTGTACATATTTTATTTTTAGAAAAATCAGTATTTTGCCTGTCAATTTAAATGTAGATCTTGTCGAGTTTGCATTGACATGTACTCCTGTACATGTTACAATTTTTTGGTAGCTGGATATACTTGCAAACATATTCACTGCATCCATTCTTTGCAATCAAACCAACAAAACCACGTTTTCCGCAATTTGAATTGCCAAAAGAAAGATCAACCATTGAAAGTGTCATTATTTCATCCACAGAAACAGCAGACGAAATTGTCAAGGTTGTGGAAAAATTGACGAAAATTTCAACGAAGGAACACGTCTGTGAAAGTTTATCCATTAAACTGAGAGCTGCAGAAGTTGCATTAAGCAAATTGAATGAAGTTTATACAATAATTGCATCTTCACATCATGAGAGTCCAATGTCCCAACCTTGTTATGCTGCTAAAAAGTAAGAAAATTGACTTGTTACTCAATTCAGTTACTTAATTTTACTAAATTCATTTCCTATTTCATTTTGTACCTGTTCAGAACTGTAGAAGGCTGTGAAAGGAATTTTTCAGAACTCTGACAAAAAATGGAGAAAAAAACAAAACTGTTGTGCCAACTTTGGCCTACTTCACCAAACATATTCTGTTTGGCAGTTTTTAGGCGCACAATTTTGCAAAAATTAAGAGAAAAAGCTTGACATGTGGTTTAATCCTACACTTTTTCAGAATTTGAAGCCCCAAAAGAGATTCGGCGATAAATGGAAGTGATATTCTTGTTGAAAAATTAAAATATTTTATCGTTGTTCTCCATAATATGGTTGTTCTTGTGCAGTATAGAAGTTGTATTTTCCTTGAAAATGGTCATTTTATTTTATAATTTGCTTATGATTCTATCGAATTCCTAAAGATTGTGAATAGAAGCCTTATTTATATATTAGTTAGCCTTGTTGCCGTTTTGTGACATTGTCATGATTTTGAAAGTAAGTTAGACATTTTGCGCTTAAGAAATACAGTTTACTGTGTTGATGGTTTACACTGTGACGCTTGTTAAGGTCGAGAATATGCGCTACAGTAAAATATTTAGTGACAAGTAAAAGGAAGCGCATTTCTGTAACAGGCTAACGCGCTCCCCCAAGAATTACCATTTGTTACCATTACTATTACCATTTAATCTTTAATAGCTTTCATGATCTTAAACGTACATATTATCTCATGTTTTAATATATGATCTTCAGTACCGTATTCATTCCAATAAAAGGCGCCCCCAAATAAACAGTGCCCTCTAATAAACGGCGCACATTTGACCAAAAAATAATAAACGGTGCACCGTTTATCAGAATCATAAGTATCCTTAATGTAAACTTCATATGCTTACTTTAAAGTCCATTTTGACTGCAGTAGTGATTTTTTGCCAAGTTTCTTTTAAATGCAGTCTTTAGATGAATCCGTTACAAGTCACGAAAATAGAAAGGAGTACAGTTTGGATTTCAAGCTAAAAACTTATGCATCTTTCCATGCTTGTTTATTTTCCACTAGTTGTTTTTATTTTTCCTTTGTTTTCCTTTCATTACTCTTGTTTTCTCTTCTTTTCTTTTTGTTTGTTTTCTCTTCTTTCCTTTTTGTTTGTTTTCTTTTTCTTTTCTTGGCCTAGAGAGTACTTGATGAAATTTCATGAAAGAATAAAAAACATCATTGGATTAAAATTTAGCCTGATGAAGAGTAAAATTTTAATAAACGGCGCCCTCGAATAGGCGGCGCCCTCTAATAAACGGCGCACCAAATGTACCCCAAAAAATAATAAACGGCGCGCCGTTTATTGGAATAATTATGGTATTTTACCTTGATATTTGATGAAGATCCGCCCTTTTTCCTTGAGACGTTTTTTGAGAAATAACTTTCTAAACTTAACATCTTTTCGGCGCCAAATTCATGAAAGTTTACGAATAAATTAGATAAAGCAAAAAAATTATGTTCACACAAATCGAAAACTTTAAAGATTGCAGAAAGATTTTGTAAAAAAATCAAAAAAATCTTGATTTTCGTCAAATATTTAGACGCAATATCGAAAATAAACTGATTAAAACACATTCTACATAAGTGGTAACAACTATTTAATACTAACTAGTAAGGGAAGTAGACGTGCTTGCAGTCGCGCCTTAGCTGAATCATAGCAAACAATGATGAAAATAATGATCACTGGCGCGAAGCGCCAGGAAAATTTTGAGGTTTTGAATGCACCAGATGCACTTTTCCGACTTGAAAATTCCGAAATTCTGTTCGTTATTTGGCGAAGGAGCTCAAATTTTTTTTCACGTTTTCATATTTTTCTTCGCCAGATCGAAGGAAATCTGATAAGTGAAATTTAATCAATTTTTAACTGAATTTTTGCCTCATTCTTTTTACTAAGTTTTTTTTTGACGTATTGGAATATGAAGTAGAGTATAAACGTTGTTATAAAGTGTGGATATCTTCTGAAGAGCAAACATGAAAAAAGAATATGAAATTAAGAGAATACAAAATGTGTTTTCGCTGATTAAAGTATCAAAGTGAAAAAATGTAAATGAATAAAATCCAAGTAATGTAGCTTCTAAGACACGATTTCTGAGAGGTTCTACTTTCCCTATGATAAGTTGAAAATTAATCATACCTCAAAATCAGATATTTTGGGTAGTTTCGTGAGCTGAGTTCCATGGTACCATTCGTTTTGCTTGTAAACAAAAATTCGTGCCGCTACAGTATGCCAAAGTTTGAAAATTGATTTTTCGGCATTTTTCAGTGGTCTTGCTAGCCAAGCGATATTTCAAGATCGGATTGACCTTATTTGATGAATGAATATTCATTTTACGGAGCAGAGAATAAGCCCTCTTCTGATGTAATATTTACAGTAAATAATTGCATATTACACTTTTTTATAAAGTTTAAAGTGTCAAAAATGAGCTGTCAAAATTGAAATAATTTTGTTCATGGGCGCTCCTGAGTACCTTCCAATCGGAAGCCACAGAATTTTATTTTCTTATATTGTAGCACATTTATTTTTACTGCATTGGTTAAATTTTCATCAAAATTTTTATATCGTTTTGGGAGCTTCACTGCTCTGCAGAAGGCATACTTATGAAAATTTCAAATAAATCATTGTATGTACCAGGTGGCCCTTGTCTCCCCTGTGATATATTTATTACGTATATTGTAGAACTATCGAATAACTAACAGACTATAGTTTGATGTATTAATTGTTTCACAAGCAAACATTTTACATTCTGCGAGAAAGTTTGAACAGTCAAAAATTAGAAGCAAAAATGAAGAAAAATCCTGCTTGGAGGCACTACCGAGCACCTTCACACATGATGCCGCAGAATTTTATCTTTTTATTTTTTAGTTTTTACATTCTTACAGTAGCTTCGAAAGTAATATCTCGTCATCATGTGCCATTTTGGCAACTGTAGATATTTGCATACACAGCACTAACATTCAAAAACGTTTTTGAATCTGAATAAATGTCCTATCAATGAAGTTCTGGGAACACAGGATGCCTCCTAACCCAATATATTTTGAGAAAAAAAATGTGACTTGATGTCCTGGCAAATTATCATTGATCTAGGTTTGATGGTTTCTGAACGAAGTGTTTCAAATGAAAAATCGAAAAGTTCGAAAACTTTCATTAAATTTCAGAAATTGATCGATTGTTTCAAATCCATTTGCAGAAAAACGGCAAGAGTTATTCGGATACTCTTTGCTTTGTTGGAAGGGAACTGCAATCTACTATCGTTTGCTCTATTTTCGTTTGGCCAATATCACGTGGTGTGAAACGGGTGCCTTCAACTATAGAGCACTTTCACACAGGTTATAACATAGGTCATAGTCAGACAGCCGACATTTATTTTGTAAGATTAAACTCTCAGCTTCAATTTTTATCCAGTCAAATTACTGAAAAGATAAATTTTTGATGCATCTCTTCTGAGGCATCCTGTTGCACAACCATTGTAAATTGATCGACGAAATTTTTCGAGTGATTCGACTCACAACTTGTCTAATCTGAACGTTTTGAATTTTTCCTGCATCTCGTTGGTGGCATATTTAGTGGAGTCAAACAGCATTTTTGTATCAGCTTTCAGAATGTGCAGACACCTACAGCTCCCAATATGATACATTAATTTGATTGAAATTTTATCACAATATGTCAGACATTAGTGGCTACAGAAATCAAGAAAAAAATTCTGCAGCATCCTAAGGGAAGGTGCCCAAAATTGGCCCCAAAGGATTTCTTCAGTTTATTTTGACATCGGTTTTGACACTTTAAAATCGAATAAAAAGTGTAAAGTAAGAGATTAGAAACTGTTCTTCATACCGGCATATAGGACATGGTCTTCTGCATGCATTCAACATTTGGCTTTAGAGTCATGTCTTTTCTGGGCTGAGATATTTTGAAACACGTGTACAGGCTGAAAAATGCCAAAAAATGGAAGAGTTCCAAAGTTTTGAATTTTTACTGTATGAATGTATTAACTAAAGAATAAAAAGATAAAATTCTGCAG
Organism: Romanomermis culicivorax; assembly: GCA_963922205.1. Taxonomy (NCBI): domain Eukaryota; kingdom Metazoa; phylum Nematoda; class Enoplea; order Mermithida; family Mermithidae; genus Romanomermis; species Romanomermis culicivorax. Next base: position 632,111 of record CAWUHX010000106.1, on the reverse strand, counting down.
AATCGTAGGTAAGGGTGCTCGGTAGTGCCTCTAAGCAGGAGTTTTCTTTGTTTTTGCCTCTAATTTTGTACTCTTCAAACTTTCTTGCAGAATGTAAAATGTTTGCTTGTGAAACAATTAATACATCAAACTATAGTCTGTTAGTTATTTGATAATTCTACAGTATATGTAATGAATATATCACAAGGGGTAGACAAGGGCCACACGGTATGTATGATGACTTTCTGGCTGTAAACATAGTGGTGATCAGGGCCGTAACCAGGATTTTCCCAAGGGGTGGGTAATGACCAGACCATATAAAATGTGCCTAAACTAAAAAAGTGAGGGCGCGCAGCGCCCGAGCTTCGGGCTGGGGGGTTTGGGGTGGCGCGCCTAAGCGCCCCCCCAACGGGGTCTGGGGCGGAGCCCCAGAAACTTTGAAAAATACGCGTTTTATATGCTGAAGAAACATTAAAAATTAATGTTTTTGGACCACGTTTTTGTTATAATTTGCTGAAAAATGTGGCATAATCCAGCTTAAAACTACAATTATCTCATATTGAAACATTTCCACAAGAATATTTACATTTCAGTAAATCTAACGCAAAATTAAACCGAGATATTCAACATCCAAATATACATTTGTCTTATTTAAACACCTCCATTCAATTCAATAACGCTTATTGTCAAAATTTATTCTCACTCATTCCACGCAACTAAATGATGAACTCTAAACGACGATTTTGCTGCTTAGCAAACAAATCTATAACTTCTTCAACATCCAGGTTCACGTTTCGATTTATGTACAACTGCGCTAATCCGTTCAAGCGATCTTCACCCATTGACGCTCGCAAGTAATTTTTCAGGTAGCGCAAGTTTGAAAACGATCGTTCGGATGTGGCCGTAGTTACAGGTAGTGTAACTAGAATCTAAAAATTGTCGATGACTACGTTAGATTCAGTTTGTTATTGACAACGATTTAATTGGTTTTACCTGCAACAGGACTTTGATGTTGGGAAAAAAAGTGCGGTCGCAATTCAAAAACGAATCAAAGGCGTTTTTCGGTTTTGTACTAGCGTTTTGCGGTTCTTTGTTCACGTTCTCCCAAGTCTTTTTCCATAGACGAAATTTGCTCAACAAAACTGTTCGATTTTTGTCTAGGTATTTTTTGTAAAATGTACGTAATCGTACGACTCGTCAAAGACTTGAGGGACCCAATCAGACGTTTCAACATCGACTGTATCAACTGCGTTGGTTTCATCGTTATCAACTGCGCTGGTTTCGTCGTTATCAACTGCATTGATTTCGTCATTCTCATCCGTTTCTGCTACGCTCGAATCGTTATTTTCAACCGGACAATTATCGACACGATTTTTTTTTTAAAATACATCTAGACTAGTTTGATTTCGCTTCAGACTAGAATGATGCGCTTCATTCTGAATTGAATACACTTTAAAAACTGTTAGGAAAATGAGTGGTGAACAATATTATTAAATAAAATAGTGATTCTATACACTATTGTTAACACACAAAACAATTGACAAAATTGAAAAATTTATTCAATCGCCAAGGGGTGGGTAATTACCCTCCCTACCACCCCCTTAAATACGGTCTTGGTGGTGATACATACGAAATCCATAGAGGATAGTGAGGCATTCGCGCTCCATCGTACTGTAGTGAGTTTTGGCATTGGTAAGAATGCGGCTATTGTACACAATCACCCATTGGTCGTCCCTGCTTTCTTGGTACAATATCGCCCTGATGGCAGTCATACTGGCCTCAGTTTGAATCACACATTGAGCCTTTCCATTGTATACTGGATATTGAAGGAAAGGTGATGACATTAGGGCATTCTTTATACTATCGAACACTTTTGTGTGTTTATCTGTGGTGTTACAGTTGGAATCGTGGCGAAGTACGGATAACAACTGAACATATGTCATCGCCTTACTTAAAAATGCTGTGGATTCTTCACCAGCTTCAGGCCCCATTGCGGCAAGTTCGCATTTGAGGGTCATTTTGTTGTATTTGAAAATAAGATGGGCGTTTGGGGCGGTCCAGACCGATTTCTTGCCTCCTTGATCCGTGAGGTCGGAGGAAGGAGTGTAAAATTGGCAAGGTGAATTGTTATGCAGGAGATATAGCCAAGGATCGATCTTAAGGCCAGTGCTTCCCTGTCCCTGCCATAAACCTGGGAATGACTCCTCACTCAGAGTCGAGAAGTCCAGTACAAGAATACTACCTGCCCAAGAAATGCCTGACTAAAACTAGTCAGACGAGGTAACACACTTTTGGACACAAATAAAACGCTTTTCTAACTAAACATTTATTTATAAAGCTTACTTACCTAAAAATCGCCCCTTCCAAAAACATGACGTCTTACCAATATAAAAACGAAGTGAGTAATGTACAGGCCAAAATGACAATTATAATATAATGGGCGATACGCATGAGAAGAATCAATAATATACACTCACTAAATCACAAAATTCGTCTTCTACAGTAACCCTTGCACTGGGTCAGGTCAGGCATGATTGACATATTGTACTTGTAGGCATTTTCATGAATTTGACAAAACTAACAACAATTTGGTTGCAGTCAGGTGCAAGTTGAAACATAAGGAAATTTTTCGCATCTTCATACCACATCATACCTTGGATCATATCACTTGGCCTATTATGGGTTAGATGGTGAAAGGCACTCATTTTTACATGCTTGGATGCATCGTACCCGAATTCATTTTTGAGATGGATAAAGAAATGGAGATAATGTTTGTGGGTGGCCGCACCATCAATTATGAGCAGATGGATATTATTGACAGTCATTTTAATTCGGCTATCTTCTTCGCGGTGAGACAAATGCGGCGGGTCATAGCGAGGCTGCGGATGATGGTAGTAATCATCCGGTGGGTAGTCTAAAAACCAAAAGGATGTGCACAGGCAATGTTGTCTTCGCCTGGGGCATTGTGGGGAAAATAATGTAGGATTTTAATTTTGAAAATTTTAAAAACATTTTAAAAATTTAAAATTTTTCAAAATCGTCATTGGCCATGTCCTACAACCATAAAAACACCCAAAACACTCCTCTAATTGCATTTCCTGTCCTTACAAGGCCTCAAATGTCATATCCACCAATTATATCTGCTGATTAGGGATGCAAAACCCGAATCTGCGGATTTAATCAGCAGAGATCACTAAAATTCAACTCTGGAACCCAATATCAACTTTCAGAGCAGCGGACTGTTACCCCAGCATTACAGTCATGGTCTCAATCCAAAAGTTTGAAAATTTTAAAATTTTAAGAAAATTTTGAAAATTTAAAAACATTTTAAAAATTTGAATTTTTTGAAAACAATCATTGGCCATGTCCTACAACAATAAAAACACCAAAAACATTCTTCTAATTGCATTTACTGTCCTTACAAGGCCTCAAATGTCATATCCACTGATTATATCCCCTGATTAGGGATGCAAAACCTTAATAGGCAGATATAATCGGCGGAGATCACTTAAACTGAACTCCAGAACCCAATATTGACTTTCTGAACAGCCGACTGCTACCTCAGCATCTCAGTCATGGTCCCAATCCAAAAATTAAAAAATTTTAAAATTTTAAGAGATGTTTTTAAATTTTAAAAATTTTAATTTTTCAAAAATTAGCATTTGCTATGTCCTACAACCATAAAAACACCAAAAACACTCTTCTAATTGCATTTCCTGTTGTTACAAGGCCTCAAAGGTCATATCCACTGATTATATACACTGATTAGGGACGCAAACCACTAATCTGCAGATGTGGTGGGCGGAGATCACTTAAACTTAACTCCTGAACCCAATATGAACTTTCGGAACAGGGGACTGCTACCCCACCATCACAATCATGGTGGGAATCCAAAAATTAAAAAATTTTAAAATTAAAAAAAAACTTAAAAATTCAAATTTTTTTAAAATTAAAATTTGTCACGTTCTACAACCCTAAAAATACCAAAAACACATGGAATATCTCCATAGCACATAAAAAATCTTTAATGAGAACCTAAAAAATCAGAGGTGGATAGAAAAATACAGTATCCACCAGAAAGGTATAATTAAAGGGAAGGCTGATACAACGAATGATGGCCGCTATGAGGTGATGCATATTGGATACATTTATAAAAATAAAAAGGAAACATTTCTGAAAAGTAATAAAAATATGTCGTGCCAGGAAACCTGATTCAGGCATACAAAATCTTGTAATGCCTTTGTTAATGTGAATGCAGGAGTTTTACTGTACCTAATAATTCATTTTAATTGTTTTATTTGCATCTTATTGGAATTTCACATATTTCAGTTTTATGTGTAAAAAGTGGCGAAATTCACCTCTTCAGTAGCAATTTTATTTTAAAATCTATTTTTGGGTATTTTATGACATTCTCTAGGCACTGATCAAAGGGAGACCACTGGAAAAAATTTACTTTATGGGCGGAATAATATTTTTTCACATGCTCAGTGTGCAATATTTGAAAATGTTTATAAGTCCTAAAGCCCTCCTGATGTCTTTATTTCAGCATACTACATTAATGTCGATTGTGGCATGTTATAATTCCCAATTTTAATTGTCAATTGGAGAATTGAAGAGTTGCAAATAATGACCATCTGTGGAACCATTGAATTATATCCAAACATATATCAATTTTGGGCAATCGCAACAGAGTCAAGTTGATGCAAATTTTGTCATTAGTGGTAAGTGCAGGGAAGTAATTTATATTATGAAAAAAAAAATATTTGAAATGAGAATCTAAATTGACTGGCCAGCTATTTATATGCTAAGGATTATGGGTGTTCATTTGCCTGATCAACTCCCTTATGTTCAAATTTATTCTTGAGCATGTGAGTCTTTTAAGAAAAAAGTCATAATCCAAAAATAAAAAATTTTTAAAGTTTTAAAAACATTTTAAAATATTTTAATAATTTTAAATTTTTTTAAAATCATTATTGGCCAAGTCCTACCATCTCAAAACACCAAATAAAT